>LBNU01008754.1:45245-95091 GCA_014162995.1 Artemisia annua
CATTCTCTTCTACACACAATTATCCCTAACTTTCTTCTCTTCTCTCTTTGGTTCTCAAACCGATCGAACACCCCTATACTCTAAGGGTTTTCGATTTTTGTTTTACAAAATCTTTTCTTGTGTAGTTTCTTGCAAAACCTTAATACGGTTTAATTTGTGTGTACAAGAACGAGGTAACAACACACTATTGTTGTTATCAAGAGATCGTTAAACAAAAAGGTAAGGGGTTTAACATTGATCTACATAAACCCTAATTAGGGTTCATCACTTGTTCAATCTCAATCAAGAATTGCTAAAGAGGTACGTTTTCTATTTACGTTTTAGTTAACAATTTATATGTTGTACTTGATCCTTTGCTTCCGCTATTATGTGCTACTTTGTATTCTTATTTATATGATAGTCATGATACTTAAATTATAACAGATCCTTACCCATTATTCAATAGGAAACATAATAATGAAATAGAAACAATAATCTTCAATACCGAACATGGTGCTCACTGCTTAATAAGCAGAGTACTTCTCAGCATCACCGGGCCACAATTTCTTGTAAGCTGAAATAAGCGAAGGAATGAGAGCTAGTGCCAAACGCTCCGAGCTGCTAGTCTTGACAGTGATCTGACCACTCATCTTGTTATTGATACCCGCTCAAACCGCCACTTTGGAATTACGTCCAGCAGAAAACTGAGCCAAACTGTTAAAACCCAACACCAAAGATCAAGTATATAACTAACAACAACAACAACCACCACCACCACCTTGAAAATCTCATAAACCTTTTTTACCTGGAACATTTCCGTAAAATCCAAGAAATACGTGAAATTTTAACACCTGGTAGAAGATAATTAATATTTGATTGAAGATGTAATGTCTCTTGCTAGAACAATCATATGGTGACTGTTATGAGAAATTGGTTTCAAGTTTGCTATCCCAAATAGATAAAAGAATACATATATTGCTTTCTTATATACTCTCATGTGTATCAATTGTTTAATTAGTATTAGTATGTGTTGTTGGACTGTAATGTTAGATATGCAAAGCCAGCATATGTGATATCAACGGTTGAACAATTCATACATGTCTCTTAGTTTTTTATATACTAGTAGCACTTAAATTTTCTCATTTTGAAAGATTATGATCAAATTTTCTCATGTGAAGTTTTATGAGTACGGCTTAGGGTTAAAAAATCCAACAAATAGTACGTGAAATAATAGCATGCGGTAGAAGATAATTAATATTTGATTAAGGATATAAATATGTATGTCTCTTGCTAGAACAATCGTATTGTGACTGTTATCAGAAATATCCCACATAGATCAAATAACACATATATTGCTTACTTATATATTAGTATTAGTATTAGTATTGTGTTGTTGGACTGTAATGTTAGATATGCTATTTAAGCATAAATGACATTTAAAGTCTAGTCATTCATACATGTCTCTAAATTTTTATACAGCACTTAAATTTTCACATTTGAAGGTTTATGAGCATGTATTTTGATATATATATAAAAAAAAAAAAAAAAAAAAAAAAAAAAAAAAAAAAAAACCTGTGAGGAAGGTATTTCTACAAGTTATGAAGAAAGTTTTTCTACAAGCGTATAGGTTTGATTGAAAATTTTGTGAAAGAAACATTTGCACATTAAAATTTTGTAAATCAAGATTTTGGGCATCAAAATTTTGTTTGTGCGTCCAACTTCTTTTTAGTATTTGCATCAAAATTTCATTGTGAATAACATATATGTAAATTAAAAATTTTGTGAACTACAATTTTGTGCATCACACTTGACTTCTAGAAAAAAATGCACCGCTCGCCTTTAGGTCGTCCGGGTCACACACTCACACATCAGAGCAGTTTCAAGCAAATATTCATATAGAGGTTACTTGATCAACCGACGATGCTTTTTTCCTTTGAAACTATGTAAGCCTTTTGCCTTTGAAACCAAGTAAATAGCTTATGTAGTTCCATTTTTTATTTTTATTTCTCTTTTTCCAAAATATCCATTAATCGAACAATTTCATAAAACGTTGGCATTGCCACCTCTAGTTGAATGTTTAACTCATACAAACAGAGCTGCATATGAAACAAATCGAGTTCGGGCTCAACTCGCCTATATCTTAGCCTAGGCTCAACTCGTTTCCAAGTGCCACGAGCCTTAACGATGTGAGCTCTCAACTCAAGAAATATCCATGCCCGAGCGGAGAGCTTAAATAGCCCAATATAGTTCGGCTTAAACACGCTTGAAGGAGACCCAATAAGTGCAACAGTTAGTGGCCCTGATCTAACTACGTATACTAACAATCTAGTTGTGACATTAAGACCGACCCTGAAAAACATGGGTCATGTGACCTCATAACTAGAATTATTTGTTGAAAAGTAGTCAAATTAGGTGAGAAGAGTGTACAAATGGAAGTGAAACTACGTTTGATTAGTCATTGGTGATATGTGACGATAACAAGACAATTTGCATTCAAGTCACTTTATTTAAGAAACTAAAAAGAGGTAGCAAACTTATTGTTTATTTATCGTATTAATAAAAAACTGCTATCTGCTTATCTAAAACAGTTTACTCATAGTAACATAAGGCGATTTGGATAAAAATCTCAAACTATTTGGGTGTTGTATTAAAGGCCGATATATAAATAACCAGGCTAAGTATGCAGCCCCCCAAAAACGGTCACAAAGTGTTTATTGGTGTAGGTTTGTTGAATGAATTAACAGTAAACAACATGCTAACTTCCCTTAAGTCCATACATAAACAGTTAAACATAAGAAATGAACATAACAATAGAACCATCTAGTATCGTACAGCCAATTTTGATCCACAAAAAACATTTCATTTTTCGATTTTTAGTAATAGTTGTACAAAAGTGGTGCACAAAACTGTGGTCCAATATAAGAGTCGGGTCAAATTAAGGGAAACCGAGCTTATTTTTTCTAGAAAGAATTACAGACGGCCAGGCACGATTCAAGATCCAATTCCCAAGTTCAGCATGTTACAGCCCATGGCCTCAAAATCATTATTCTTACAGGCTCTCGATCCAACGACTGATTCTAATGTTGCAAAAACGACTGAGAAATTGTTTCAATTTTCCTATCCCACATAGATCAAAGAACACATATATTGCTTACTTATATATACTCACATGAGCACTGATTATCAAATAATTATAAGTATTGTGTTGTTGGACTAACATGTAGGGTATGCTAGGATGGCACAGCATGCCCGCTTGAGTTTGTCTAATAATTCATACCAGTATTTAATTTTTTATGCATCACTTAAATTTTCTTATATTCAAGAATTATGAGCATGTATTCAAGAGTATAATTTTTCTCAACTTTCAAAGTTTATGATATACTCTTAATGTAATAAGTGATCTAGTTTTATGTTAGTAACATCAACAAAAAATTTCAGTGGGTATAGCTTAAAATAAAATAACAAATAATCAAATATTCATGAAAAGCGTAAACTAATTAAAAATAAATAAAAGTTCTCAAAAGATTATAGATAACTAGAACGGTACCCGCGCAATGCGGCGGCGGGTACCTTTGACGAATCAAGATTGTATTGATTGAAATAAAAGTTAAAAGTTGTAAAATTTTAAATCAAAATAAAATAAACTCACTAAAAATTTAAAAACTAAAAACTCATAAAAATATATCAAAATGGATGTTAAATTAAAAAGCACAAAATTTTAGAAAATATGGTGAAATTCGATCATAAAAAAAGTAAAAAGATAAAAAAAATATTTCAATTTGAAAATAAAGGTGAATTTTAAGTTGGAAAGTAACACATGTCACCTCATGATTGGAGCTTTTTATATTAATTTTTTTGTTAGGAGTTAGGTTTGGAGTTAGTTGAGAAGTGACACATGTCACCTCATGAATGGAGCTCCTTATCTTAAATTTTGGTTAGGAGTTAGACTTGGAGTTAGGGTTGTTTATCTATGCTTTATAATAGAATTTGGGATTATTCTATAATTAGCAAGTTTAAGTCTGAATTTTTAAGCCTTTCTAATTATAGAATAGTCCCAAATACATTATATAGTAGTATAGATAGGGACATTAGTGGATAAAATAAAATTGTGAAGAATCTTATTCTAGAAGTGTCTAGTTTTGATGAAATAAATTGTGAAAAATACGTTTGCGCAATAAAATTTTGTAAATCGACATTTTGTGAATAAAAAATTTTTTTGTGCGTCCAACTTCTTTTTAGTATCCGCGTCAAAACTTCATTGTGACTAACATATACGTAGTATGAAAGTAAAGTAATTGTGAATTAAAATTTTGTGCACCACATATGACTTCCAGACAAAATGCACTCCTCGCATGTAGGTCGTTCTGGTCACACACTCACATCAGCGCAGTTTCAAGCAAATATTCGTTAAATATACAGGTTAGGGGCAACACAACTCGATCAATCAATGATTCCTTTTGCCTTTGAAACCAAGTAAATAGCTAACTGTTTAACTCACACTCGTTGATTAGCCATAGGGGAAGGATCATACTCGAATATATGAAACAAACCGAATTCAGCTTAAGCATTCTTGAAGGAGCTTTAATAACCCAATAAGCGCTAACAGTTAATGGCCCTGATCTAACTAAGTATACTAACAAGCTAGTTGATGTGAGCTCTCAACTCAAGGAATATACACGACCAATTAGAGAACATTAATAGACCAATATAGTTCGGCTTAAACACGCTTGAAGGAGCTTTAATAACCCAACAAGCGCAACAGTTAGTAGCCCTGATCACTACGTATATTAACAACCTAGCTGTGACCTCAAGACTGACCACTGAAACATTTGACGCAGCACCACCTCCAGCTAAGACCAAAACATGGTATCTAATCACACATACATAAATAAATCTGATCTATGAGAACAAACACAAACGTCAACCAATAAACACTAGAAAATTACCGCTACTGCCATTTTGATAACTGAAGTAAACATAAGCAAACCACAAGTAAGCAAAAGCGTCATACTGTATTCCCTCTTTAATCTCAACTCATTTTCGTACACAGAGTTCATTACACAAAATTAAAACAGTAAACAAAAGTTTTCAGCTTGTCGATATCTGAATAAAGTAAACTACGCATATTATTCAATAGGAAACATAATAATGAAACGGAAACAATAATCTTAAATACCGAACATGGTGCCCAGTCACTGCTTAATAAGCAGAGTACTTTTCGGCTTCACCGGGCCACAATTTCTTGTAAGCTGAAATAAGCGAAGGAATAACTGCTGTAAGAGCAAGTGCCAGATGCTCCGAGCTGCTAGTCTTGACCGTGATCTGACCACTCATCTTGTTATTGATACCCGCTCTAACCGCCACTTTGGAATTACGTCCAGCAGAAAACTGAGCCAAACTGTTAAAACCCAACGCCAAATCCCCTCTCCATTTAATAATCGATAATCCTAAAGTCGACTGAACTTGACCGATTGGGTAATCGAGCTCCCGTCGCTGAATCTCGATATTTGCTCCGTAAGCAGAATCAGTTTGAAACCTAACCGTACCCGCACTCCCGATGATCGAGTACTGTCTCCCAAGTGTAATCTGATCCTCAACTTTGCAACCCGTGACCACGTCTCACTTAGAAACGGGACCGACATGACTGCAGCGGTTTTGTTTCTCTTTAAATTCTTGAACTTGGTTTTGCCTCTGACGATGTAAGCAAGCTGTTTACCGATTGGTTGAATATCGAAACCTGCCATTGTTGAAGCTTTATCCCCGTGCTTAGCGGCAATTGAAGAGTCTCCTAACTGCAGTGGTTGAATATGGATGCTGAAGTCTTTTTTTATCTTTGGAGAGCTGAACAGAAACTGCAGTGGGAAACCGGTTGGTGATAGCAACAGTTTGTACGAGCTTGACCCCATCATATCCACAATCATGTCGGGTAACGGAACTGCTACAGGTGCCAGAGCATCCACTTCAGTGTCTCCTAACTTCTAAGATTGTGCATTGCTATTGAGTGAACTTGTGCACCCATGGATTCGGCAAGAACCTGTTTCAAATTTTTTGTCGCTGGTTTATGATAATGATGGATCATGCAATTAGCTCGATCCTAAAGGAGGTTAGGAGCTTGATGTCTATGTTTCCGTTGGTGATTGGACTTGTTCCAAACTGTAAATATGGATTGTTAAAACATGATTATAAACACTTTTCTGTATGATATTGATAAACCATTTGGTTAAAAACGCAAATCAATTGAACTTACAGCTATTAGAGACCTATTTGATATAGATCAATGTACCAACTACATTGTTTTGTCATGTTTTATTTCATTAAATCAGATATACTTGCATATTAATCACATGAGTACTTGACCATCTTAAAAGAGTAAAACAGTTGTTTGATCATTTGTTATCATAAGATTCATCTTAAAACATTTTGTTTTTTCTGTCGTAAAATCGTTTATTTGTTTCATCTTGAAAATTTTAAATTTTTGAAAAGCAAAATTTCATTGAAACTACGAAACCAAAAATACAAACACAAACATCAAGACGATCTTAATTTTTTTTCATAACAACATTTACTCTCGATTTTTAGGTCAACAAATAGCAATGTTTTTTCTCCAGTGTACCATATAAGTACGTGAACTAAAAATTGTTTCACTTTTTGTTATGATCTTTCAAATTTGGTTTAAATATGCAAACACAATACTTTTTTACATGGAACATTTCTGTAAAATCCAACAAATACGTGAAATTTTAACATTTCCGTAAAAATTGTTTCACCTTTTGGTATTATCTTTACAAATATAAAGATGTAATGTCTCTTGCTAGAACACTCGTATGAGAAATTGTTTCAAGATTGATATCCCCCATAGATCAAAGAACACATATACTGCTTAGTTATATACTCTCATGTGTATCAATTGTTAAAGTAGTATTAGTATGGTGTTGTTGGGCTGTACTCTTAGATATGCTAGGCTAGCATATCCTAAGCCTACAGTACCAACGATTCATACATGTCTCTAACTTTTTATACAACACTTAAATTTTGTCATTTTGAAGGTTTAAGAGTATACTTTTGGTAAAAAGAATTGGAGAGAATTGCAAAAATCGTCCCTAAAGTCAACACTTAAATTTTGTCATTTTGAAGGTTTAAGAGTGTATACTTTTGGTAAAAAGAATTGGAGAGAATTGCAAAAATAGTCCCTAAAGTTTGGCCAAATTGCACGTTTCATCCCGGAAGTTTCGAAAGTCCCTGTGGGAAACTTTTGGGGCAAAAATCGTCCCTGGCCTCAAACGCCGTTAAACCCGTCAACACGTGCGTTGCACACGAGGTTTTTTTGGTCATTTTACACCCTTTCAACCCACCCACTCATTTTATAATTAAAAACCCACCCACCCACCTTTAATTATTCAGTTAAAATTTTATAAACCTTAATCACCAAATCTCTCTATATCCTTAAAAGATTGAAAAATTTAAAATTGAGTCCCGGAACTTGAAATCATAAAAAACTTCAATTATGGTTACCGGACTACATGTCTGGTACTTTCGTCAAGCTGGGAGCAAATTTGATCCACACAAAAAAATATGGTAAGAACATGTTACTGAAATGAATAGGTTTGGTATACGTAAATTTGTTTATCCTAATTAGTTTTTTTTTTTTTTTTTTTTTTTTTTTTCGATTAAGCTTTTTCATGGTGGAACTTTCACACAAAGTCCAAATCGTAGGTATTTTGGGGGTAAAGTGCAATACATTGATTTGTTAGACATTGAACAATTTATCATTGACATAATACATTCAATAGTGAAGATGTTGAAATATGATCCAAGGGAAATAATGTATTATCACTTTAAGATACCTAATAAGAATTTAGATTGGGGACTTAGGGCTTTGGCTTGTGATGATGATATAGTTAACCTTGCCCAATATGTAAAAGATAATAAGGTTATTGAAGTTTTCATTGAACATGGTAAAACCACAGTTGAAAGTTATTACATGCCTGCCTTTAAAGAAAAAGTTCAACTTAAGGAGTTGAATAACAATGTTGATGTTGTGGAATTGGATGATGAGTTGCCTATTGTACCACAGACAAATAGAAAGAGGAAGTTTCTAGGGATGCCTAAGTGCAGAAAAACTTTAGCTCTAGAGTGGTTGGCAGATAATGAAGTTGGGCAGCCTAGTGGCTTAGGTGGTGATGAGAGTAATGTAGGTGGTGATGAGAGTAATGTAGGTGCAGGGGAGACTGATGAAGGTGGTGATGCTAGTGGCTCATGTGGAGATGAGACTGATGAAGGTGGAGATGAGCCTAATGTAGGTGGTGATGATAATCATGTGACTGATGATCAGAATGATGTGGAAATTGTGGATGATGAGCACATTATAGAAGATATAAATGTCAACATGGAAGGGTTTAGGTTTGCATGCACTTCTGATGATGAAAGGGAAACAGATGCTGATCCTCATAGAACTGAAGTGAATATCAATGAAGATGACATAGATGCTATTGACTATGATGTGTATGAAAGTGAACTTGATGATGAAGACAGTGGAAGTGTTAGAAGAGCTGTACTTAGGAAATTGAGGAAAAAGGAAATTGCTTCCAATGAGGGTGGAATTGTGAACTTTTTCTTTCTAGGACAAGAATTTGGTAATAGGGATGAAGTAAAGGAAAGGATAAAGGCTTATTCAGTTGAGACAAGGAGAAACATAGAAATTGTGAAAAATGATTTGGTGAGAGTGAGGGCTAGATGTGTAGGAATTGTTCCCACTAGTGAAGAAGTGTCAAAGGAATCTTTAACAGTGAAGAATCTGTATAAAGTAAAAGATAAGGTAAAGAAGGGAGATAAGGTAAAAAAGGGAGATAAGGGCAAGAAGGTCATTTCAGAAGAAGAGGTGGGTGACAAATATAAATGCAATGAAGTGGGAAGTATCAGGGTTGCCTTGTAAACATGCAGTGGCCTGCATCAACAACATGAATGAAAATGGTTTGAATGGGGGTTTGCCAGAGTTGTGGGTACATGATTCATACAAACTATAGACTTGGAAGAACCAATACACACATAAGATCAACCCTATCACTGGAAGGCATTATTGGGAGAAGCATGCATGGCCATCTACATTAATTCCACCAAAATCACATCCACAAATTGGAAGGCCTCCCAAAAAGAGAAAGAAAAGTATATTAGAAGTTAATGAGTTGGTTAAAGGTGGAAAACTGTCAAAGAAGGGTGGAACTAGTACATGTTCAACTAGCTGTTTGTAGTTTGATGTTTGACTGTTATACCATTTGATGTTTGATTTTGTTATTTCATATGACCATTTGCTTTTGTTGTTTCATTTTGTCAACTAGTTGTTTGTTGTTTGATGTTTGACTGATATACTATTTGCAGTTTATGAGACTTATTGTTTCATGTTTGAAGTTTGACTCTTATTGTCAAAATACCAAAAAAGTGACCATTTGCACTTACATACAACAACCACTTGTGTATCTAAACAACTCTGTCTTTTGTAACTAAACAACTCTGCACTTACACATAAAACTTATAAACACTTTAAATACTTTAATAACTTGATTTCATTAAACATTAAGAACCTTACATCCAAAATTCATTGACCATCATACATATTGGTCAATGTACAGGTTCAACTAAACAACAACCATATCAATGAAGTGCTACATCATCATAAAAACAAGGAAGAGAACCCAACTAGCAACTAGATGAATCTTCAATCTTCGATTTGCAGATTCAAGCACATTCCTTGACTCTTGAAGCACATTCCTTGAGTGTAGCAATCCGGGTATGATCTGATTTGAAAGTGGACACATTGGTGGATCATACCACTAAAAAAAACCACAATCAGTACCACTCTGCAAAAACGCATTGTTAACTTAAAATCAAAGTATATTAAATTCAAAACATTGTTAAAGATGAATGATTTCTATAAATTACCATTTGGGAGCAACAATAAAACCTACGTCCTGGGTTACGCGGAGTCCATGAATAACGAACCACACATTGATTCCCACAAAAGCAAAGCACCATTTTTAGTGATTTTGGGTTTTGCTAAAAATTAAGGTTAGGGTTGTGTGTTTATACGGGTTGGGATCTGTGAGGATGGGGAGGGTTTTTTTATTATAAAATGGGTGGGTTTTATATTAAATTGTGAAAGGGTGTAAAATGAACAAAAAAAACCTCGTGTGCAACGCACGTGTTGACGGGGTTAACGGCGTTTGAGGCCAGGGACGATTTTTGCCCCAAAAGTTTCCCACAGGGACGGTCCTTGCACTTTCGAAACTTCCGGGACGAAACGTGCAATTTGACCGAACTTTAGGGACGATTTTTGCAATTCTCTCAAAGAATTGTGAAGAAAGTTTTTTTTACAAGTGTATAGTTTTGATGAAAACATTTGTGAAAGAAACGTTGCGCATTAAAATTTTGTAAATCAACATTTTGTGCATCAAAAATTCGTTTGTGCATCCAACTCTTTTGAGTATACATTGAAATTTCATGAATAACATATGTAAAATTAATTAAAATATTGCGCATAACATTTGACTTACCAAACAAAATGCATTGTTGGCCTGTAGGCCGTCCAGGTCACACACACATAAGAGGAGTTTCAAGCAAATATTTGTTACATAGAGGTTAGGGTCAATGCAGAACGATCTGCCGACAATGCGTCTAGCTGAATGTTTAACTCATACAAACAGAACTGCATATATGACTGAGTTCGGGCTCAACTCACATGTCTTCGCCTAGGCTCAACTCAATTCAAAAGCACCAGGAGCCTTAAAGATGTGAGCTCTCAACTCAAATATCCCCGAGTAGAGAGCTTTAATAGCCCAATATAGTTCGGCTTAAACACACTTGAAGGAGCTTTAATAAGCCAATAAGCGCAACAGTTAGTGGACCTTATCTAACTACGTATACTAACAAGCTAGTTGTGACCTTAAAGACCGACCACTGAAACATTTGATGCAACTCCAGCTAAGACCAAAACATGGTTTCTAACCACACATACATAATCACTAAATGCTGTGCAATAAATCTGATCTATGAGAACAAACACATACAGCAACCAATAAACACTAGAAATTACCGCTACCGTCATTTCGATAACTGAAGCAAACATAAGCAAACCACAAGTAAGCAAAAGCGTAATACTGTATTCCCTCTTTAATCTCAACTCATTTTCGTACAGAGTTCATTACACAAAATTAAAACAGTAAACAAAAGTTTTCAGCTTATATCTGAATAAAGTAAACTACGCATATTATTCAATAGGAAACATAATAATGAAACAGAAACAATAATCTTCAATACCGAACATGGTGTTCACTGTTTAATAAGCAGAGTACTTCTCAGCATCACCGGGCCACAATTTCTTGTAAGCTGAAATAAGCGAAGGAATAACTGCTGTAAGAGCAAGTGCCAGATGCTCCGAGCTGCTAGTCTTGACCGTGATCTGACCACTCATCTTGTTATTGATACCCGCTCTAACCGCCACTTTGGAATTACGTCCAGCAGAAAACTGAGCCAAACTGTTAAAACCCAATGCCAAATCCCCTCTCCATTTAATAATCGATAATCCTAAAGTCGACTGAACTTGACCAATTGGGTAATCGAGCTCCCGTCGCTGAATCTCGATATTTGCCCCGTAAGCAGAATCAGTTTGAAACCTAACCGTACCCGCACTCCCGATGATCGAGTACTGTCTCCCGAGTGTAACCTGATCCTCAACTTTGAAACCCGTGACCACGTTCTCACCTAGAAACGTGACCGACATGCCTGCAGCGGTTTTGTTTCTCTTCAAATTCTTGAACTTGGTTTCGCCTCTGACGATGTAAGCAAGCTGTTTACCGATTGGTTGAATATCAAAACCCGCCATTGTTGAAGCTTTATCCCCGTGTTTAGTGGCAATTGAGGAGTCCATATTGATGCTGAAGTCTTTTTTATCTTTGGTGAGCTGAACAGAAACTGCAGTGGGAAACCGGTTGGCGATAGCAAGAGTTTGTTCGAGGTTGACCCCGTCATAACCACAATCATGGTCCCATCCGTGAGTATCGAGCACAGGTCGAGCTAAAAACTGTGAAGTTGGTTCTAGGAACCGGAAACGGTAGGCAGGATTATCACTGTCAAAAGATGGTGGCAATGCCATGTCAGGTAACGGAACTGCTACAGGTGCCGGAGCATCCCCTTCACCGTCTTCTTCCGGATACGCCTGTTCGGTCACAGTACTATTGCCTCGTTTCTTCATCTCTTTCATTCGTTTCACTTCTTCTTTCCACTGTTTCTTCTGTAAAAGCTTAACCCGATAATCATACTCGTCGAAATAAGCTTTCTTTTGCTCTTTGCTCAGCTTGGAAAGTTGGGATTTTTTCAATGGCTTAAACGGAGGAAGCTGATCATATTCATCTTCATCTTCTTCATTGTCAGAATCGGTCAAATCTGCCAGATCAGCATCCGAATCACCACCATCCTGATCATTCGAGAGCTTCGGGTGTGGACGGGACTGTAACATCGAAGATAACATATAAGGCAATGGTGGGGACCGAACGCGGAACCCAAAAAGCTTACGGCTATCATATGGTTCCTGAGGTTTCTGAAGTGAATTAGCTTCATTTAAGATTTTCATCGAGTAACAAAGCAAAAGAAGCTGTGGGCGCCAAGTCTGACCATTCGGAAGCACCTTTTGACCATCCCTATTCTTCCTACACGACTGATGGTTTTCAACTAAAGAAACCGGATTCATCAAACTTGGGCTCATCATTCTCATATCACCAACAGCTTGACCAATAGCTTGTTGAACTATATGCGACCTTTGAGTAACAAACATTTCATAGCTTAACGTAAGCCCGTTGGATCCTTCTGGAGGTGCAGACGCGCCATGTGTCAAAGTGACTATAACACTTCGCCAAATAGAGGGGCCCAATGAAGTAGTAATCGTCTTCAACAATGGAAAATCGTTATGGTCTCTGGTTTGTGCGTCCAAGCGGTCTACATAAAGAACAATATCTGGTGGGTTTTTCTTTGTGAATTTCTTTGCTGATGCCAAGACGCTCCTGTTATACCCTTGATCCATTATAGATGATTTGAGCCCGGGAGTGTCAAACACACGAATCGGGACCCCACCGACCATACCAGTAATTTCCTTTACTGAACCGGTGGCTGGTTGAAATGCACTGATTGATGTTTTATCTTCCCCAAAGATTGAGTTTATAGTAGCACTTTTGCCAACACCAGCTTTACCGATGACAAGGATATTTAAAGAGAAGTCAAGATCATCACTTCCCGCTGCTTCAAGCTCTGCGGCTTTCTGTCTAGCAGCATCAAGACTAAATGCTTGACCAGTTTGTCTACCTGCAATTGATCAGATTTAGTATTTAAACGCAGCTTGAGAAAACTGAAATACAGACTTTATTGAAATTTGTATACAGTAAATTACATGTATGCGGTTCCTGTAGTTTACTTAAATTTGAGAAATTGGTCCATGTGGTTTGCTCATATAAGAAAGCAAACACCGTTTCTATAGACCATATCAGTAACTCTAATTATTATCAACAGGGACCAAATTCGTGATATTGAGCATAGTATATCTTTGTTTGGCTACTTAGAATGTTGGAATTATAAAACATTATTTTGTGTTTTTAACATATTAAATTATGAAATTGTGATTTCATGAATTTTGTTTTCCTAGTTCAGTTTATAATTTGGACCAAATTAATCAAAATAGCTAAGCGAATTTAATTAAACAGTTTAAATGCAAATTAGAGTTGGTCTACAATATAATGAAATTAGCTGAAATAAGGGAACCCAATAAACATCAGTACCTGCAACGAGTGCTAGCCTGTACAGAACCTGTGCTGCCACAGACTCGTCGGTAGAAAGTCCCAATCTTTGGATGAGTCGCAAAAACTTCACCCGGATCGCCTGCAACTTTTCGAGTTTCTTCCTTTCTTCTTCAGTCAAGTTCGTCTCGGCTTCAGTAACAGGAAGCATAGATCCATTAAAAAGGTTGGAGCGGGGTGGTCTAGGGGTAGCTCTCATTAGCGCAGGTCCTAAACCTGCTGGACGCTCAACTGAGAAAAGGCGAGAACCATCTTGTGAAGAAAACGTGATGTTCCCACCTTCTGAACCGCCGTCAGCTGCTGCTTTCAAAAGAGCGGCTAAAGCAGCTGAATCAAAAATCTCTTTCCCGTCTTCTTCGTCGTCGTCGTCATCTTCTTCATCTGAGTCGGTAACGATCTGACCGTCGATCCTTTGTGAACGATCTTGTGAGCTTTCTCCACCAGCGTTGGAACTCCCACCTTCCAACTCTTCCATAAACTGCTTAGCAGCTTCCGAGCTTCCGAAAACCACCCCATCGGTTTCCTCCTCGTCTGAAGGGGTCCCGTCGTACCCTTCTTCATTGCCGTCATCCTTTTCCGCAGCTTCCTCCAAAACAAACTTGTCATTAGGCCCGTTATCCTCACTTGCTGCAACACCCTCCAAACCAGCAACCGACACGTCTTCTACATCACCCACAGCAGTCTTCACTGCGACTGAACCATTTTCAACACCCTCGGAATCAACCACTTTCTCTACTTCCGGTTCTGCGTTCTTTTCATTCTTATCAGAAGCATCTTCAACTTCAACATCACCCAACGGCGAAAACTTTCCTTCAGTTACTCCAACAACTTCCTTATCCACAACTTCATCCAAAACACGGTCTATCTTCTCAGTATCAACTACCGCCACATCACCTCCTTCTTCTTCCTTCTTCGTAACCACCGCTACCCCAGGCACCCCCGCCACTGGCAAATCAACATCTACCGCTTCCACTACAGAATCCTCTTCCTTTACATCCTTCGGTGCACTTTCCACAACAGAATCACCTTCAGGCGTAACCTTCTCCTCACTCTCACCACCAAATCCTAAATCACGCGACTCAACAACCGTCTTACTCTCATCAACACCACTAACTTCAACTTCACTCGTAACCTTAACATCATCATCGTCTGCACCAACAACCTCGTCCTCATCATCATCCGGCCCACCAACCAACAACACATCCTCATCATCCGTAACCTCAACCTTATCCACAACCTCATCCGTCTTCCCAACAACAGCCACACCAGGCTCAGCCTTAGGAACATCAACCTTAATCTCCTCCACAACCGAATCACCCTCATTCGTAACCTTAACTCCGTTCTGCACAACAACCTCATCAACCTTATCCAAATTCTCCAAACCTACCTTATCTTCCAAAATTTTCCCACCTAACTTATCGTTTTCGGGTTTTTTGGGCTCGTTTTCGACGTCGTCTACAACGACATCTAAGGCCTCGGAAAAAGCCTCCTCAACAACATCATCACCATCCTTAACACTAACAGGCAAAGTATTACTAGTACTATTATCATTATCTAGAGGGGTAGTATCAAAGGGTTCATCCTGACCACTAGCAAAACCCTCGTTTTCATCATCAGTATCAACAACAACAACAGGTTTATTAGTATTAGTATCATTAAGAGATTGAACTTTATCACCTGATAGAGATGTGGCAGTAGTAGTAGTGTTGTCCTTTGAATCCATTGAATTGAAGAATTAGGGTTTATGGGTTTTTATGAATGGAATTGGGGGATAAGGAAAGTGATAAGGTTTTTGGTTGAAGAATTAGTGTTGTGTTGGGGCTTTTTGATTTTGTTTTCTGGGCTTGGGATTGTCAATGACGGATTTGGCCTTGGTTGTCACGTGACCAAGGAGAGATTTTTTGAGATTTTTTAATTTTTTATTGCTGGTCGGTCGGGTTCAGGTCAATTGTGATCGAGTCAAAGTTGGGTTGATACCAAAAAAACTATGCTTGAATCCGACTCTATTTAGTATTTGGGTTACTGGGGTTGACCCGAATAAAATTTTGCCTCGAGTAACTCGACCTGAATAGGCTTAATCAGGTTCAAGTCGGGTTGGCTTTTTTGACAAACCTATTGATGAGGTATGTTCTCCTCCGGACACTTGGGAGGAAATAATCACAATTAGTCCTTGATATGTCTAAGATAAATTCACTCAATGACTATCTCAGTGCCTGCTCATGAAACATAGCAATGGAGCAGGACCTGCATCGGAGTTAGTACACTGACCATCAGAGCTAGTACACTGGCAACTGACATACATAGTACAATGACGTATGAATAGCGCAGAGCCACAGACGCTTGGTCCACAAACTAACATGGAGACAACTTTGACCCCGAAGACCAAGCCTGGTGCTTATCAGCGCTTCAGGCGCTACACCTAGAAGACAACTTAGCTTCCACAAAGGGTTTTGTCATAGAGCTAATCACAGGTAGTATAAAAGGAATTGTTCACGCACATGAACAGGGATCCTTTTTACACACACACACTCCGATACAACTTTCTCCCTACTATACTCTTATTCTTTACTCTTGCTCTTCACTCCTTACTTGCCACTTATTACTCACTTATACCAATTACTTACTCTCACACCGGAGTTGGTCTCGGAATAAAAACCAGAGGCGAGCTAACGGTGTTCTCTCTTATTTCAGCCTACAAGACGAAGGAACTACCGCGGAGTCTCCTGAAGCTTAGGGTTGAAGAGCATCTACGGAAATTTGCTCAAACACCTATATTATAGCCTTATAGGGGAATGGGATCCTCTCAAGTTGAGAGGTAATAGGGCCAAAATGGTACCTATAACTTTTTGTAGTTGCACTGTGTGTTTGTGTTATAGGTTTTGCGCCATTTATATGATGAGAACAATGTTTGTGTTTTGTTTTTTCTTTTTTTACTTTAGTATAGATTAAATAAAAATTTGTGCGTCCAGTGTACTTGTAACTTGGGTTATATTGGGGAGAACGTTTTTCAAGTTTTGTGATATAGGTTAAAAGTTGACAAACGAAGAACCCGCACTCTTAGAGTTGTTGTTAACAACAAATTTCCGAACATCAAGCTCAGAATATATACTATGTCCAAATAAAATCATGAATAATCACCAACAATTTTCTTGATTTTCTCAAACTCAAATACAATCAACTCCATCCATCGGTCATTTTAGCGAAAAGTTATAAATTGACTGATATTTATGTCTCAATATTAGCACATTTTTTAAAAGTTTGTGGTTAACAACAATAATTACGGCTGTTTTTAGCATTTCTCTTTTTTTAGCTATGTCATTCTCTATACAATGCAATGTTATACAGTGTATTTACCATGCTTTATAACTTGTACAAATTGTGTATGAATAAATAAATGATGTATATATAACCTTCTTTTGTAATTCGGCTTGTGAGCTAGTAAACGGGTCGAGTCAAGTCGAGTATTGCCAAACTCGAGCTTGATTCGACTACTAAAACTTAAGTTTGAAACTTGACTCTTGCTCGATCGAGCTTTTTTATGTTACAACTTCGAACTTTATTATTTTCATATGTCAAGCTCGAACTCAACAAAGAATCGGGTTATCAAATTTGACTCGACTCGACTTTTATGAATTAGGGCGTTTGGTTCAAGATATGTAAATGATACTATTTAAAATTCTAAGCAAATTTAATTGCTTCCCAAGTATAAGGAAATTAAATTAGCCCACTTTTAGCCTCAGTAATGCAATTAAAATTATTGGGCCTACGTTTTTATTATGAACCAAACAAGGCTATTTGAGCAATTTTAATTTCAAATCACCTCAATTGTCTTCAATTTACCCCAACCAAACACCCTCTTAAGTAAATACATGTACATAAAAGGGTAAAGGGGTAACTTAATTGAAGCTCGATAATAATTGAGATCTTCACGAGATGCATATTAGGATGACACCACACATTGACACGAATATGACTTCAAGAAAGGTGTGGGGTGATATTTAGTGTTATCAAAACACTTAAGCTTTGAAGTTTCACATGGCTAGAGCTATTAGAGACCATGGTCGTGTCTAGAGTAGTGCAAACGGTGCTATTGTACAGAGCCACCGTTGGACGAGGGTCGCAAAAATTTATGCAATTCCATTATATATATACACAATATGAGGCTTGAGTTTAATTAGATCATGCACTATTGATACATGTGCATTTTGTGTGTGTTTAAGGGCTTCTTTATGGTAATGGCACGAGGCCACCGGAAGCTATGAAATGCCCCTGTTAGAAACGAAAACCGGTTTAAGATATACCTTCTCAAAAGGATTAAACAAGTAACAAAAATTTGACATCGGGTGGATGTCAACTTACCATTTTCCATTAATTAGCTTTAGGATGTTATAGTGACTTCTTGACAAGAGTTTAGATTAAGACCATATTTGATCGGGTTAATCGTGTGTTGGCACAGAGACGAAATTTATAGCGATAGACACTGGCTTTTTATAGTAGTTGACGGACGATGGTGTAAAAAACAAGTATAACTAGTGGCGTAATAGATGAAAACTTAAAAAGGAAAAGAAAGTTTGTAATTGTGATATAAGTACAACCAATATTATGCATGGGTTTTTGCATAAACTTTTTCATTATGTATTAAATCGATTAAGATTTTGTAAAGATTTTTGTTGGGATGAAATAATTTTAACTTTGTTGAACCGACATTGATGTTGAGGTTGATGTTGTTGATTAAATTTAACTATTGATATCAAGTTATACACAATATACGAGTTAAATAGCACGTAATGACCGTTGATGAAGTTACAATATAAAGTTTTAAAAAATGTTTTTCCATATATCCTAATATAAAATTTAAATAGGAATTACATGAGTCGTTGTTATAAGTACACTACGTATATATTTTTTATATCATAATAAACCGTGCTTACATTCGATATTTGTACTCTTGTTAATAATATAGTCGTATTTAATTTTCAAACCTATGTACGCATGGGTTACATAAAAATGAAGAATATGAGTCCTTGTTGAATGCATAAAAAAAAATAAAAAATAAAAAATGAATATCCTCAGTTAAACTCATAAAGAGAAATAATATGAGTTATTTGTATACATACAACCTCGTATATTTATTTACATACTCAATAACTCGTGTTTTCATTTTGATATTTATAATTTCGTGCATATACATGTTATATTTTTAAAACAAAATATATGGGGTGTAAAGTATAGGAGGCTATTTGTTTATTTTTTAAAGTTATTAAAAACCATGAAAATTTATAACTTACACTTAACTGCACAAAATTTGTTTAAAATTCAACAACTAATGTTTTATTAATTATTTTTTATATATATATAAATTTGACACCTATATTTTTTATATATATTTTTTTCTCCATTAAATTTATCAAAATTTGACAAATTTTTTTTCAATTTTGACTTTCAATTGACTAATAAAAATGTTTGATTTTGCTATGTGTCAAAATAAAGCAACCTGGATAGCCCAATTTTTTTCTCAATAATATTGTTTTAGGCTTTTAGCAAATATTTCTGAAATAACGTACAGTAATTCCTTTAATATATAAAAGATTTTGATATTTTCTTATCTTAAGTTGTTTGTTTGGTCGAAACAATGCATTTATCACCCAAAAGCCGATTGTATTTTTTGTTTTTAGTTATATACAAAGTTTGTGTTGTCACTTGCATCAATAAATGTGGGACGGCATATAAGAAAACAAAAGTATAATTAATCAAAATGATGGGTATGTGAGTATGCCCAATACGACTTTAAATTATTCATTTTTATTAATGTTAGTTGATGTAACTAAAGTTAAAACAAAATAACGTAAAAGTAATTAGTTTTAGTAAAGAAAAAGGGTTTGGAAGTCATGCAAAAAGTTTGTATTTTTCTGAAGCGGACAAAAAAGATAACGTCCAGGATTGGGCTTTTTTGCCATTTTGCTTTCAAATGCCTCATCTACAAATGCTTGGTTCTAATTTAACTAGCTCTTATCCATCCCAATATTTCATTTTCTTAGTGTAATATTTTGTATTGAACTTATAAAAAATACTTATTCGCAGGGACGGAATTATGACTCGATTTGACCAAGTGTATTTACGAAGAATTATACAAAATGAGAAACACAATCTTTTGGACCATATGCATTTAAAAGAATTAATGTCTTTTAAAAAATTAACACTAAGCCGCAAAATTTCATGGGTGTCTCGAGACCCACCCTGGTTCCGTCCCTACTTATTTGTACTATGTGAATACGAGGAGATTAGTTGAGACCGTGTTTCGCTACTGATAAAACTTATGTCCCCAGATCTGGTAGAAAGCATAAACACTAGGTACAAACAAGATACACATAAATAGAAGTTTCAAACCATAACTACAAAGTAAAAGTATATTATGCAACCCTATTTCCTTGATACAGTCGCAAACAAACAATAAAGCTAAACAATCAAGAGTGACATAGTGTCAAATGACTTGTGACTACGTAACTAAAATGTGAGAGATATCAAGTTTCATTTTTGCTAAGTGCAAATAGCTTTGAAGTGATCACGCCAACCTTTTGAAAATGAAAGACTTTAACCGGTTTGAGTCTGTATGGTGATGCATTCAAGCAACATGAATTAGTTAGCCAAAGATAAAAAAATATGGCTAAAAGAAAGCAAACAATAAAGTTTTATTAAATAAACCACTTAGGTGTAACATAGTGGTAAGGAACTTGAGTAACTATTGAGAGATCTCATGTGCAATTCCAGTTAGGTGCAAACAACTCTAAGTGCTCACGCCTGCCTCCTAAAAGGAGAAGACTTTAACCGGTTTGAGTCTTTATGGCGTTGCATTCAAACCATGCGGATTAGTCAGCCACAAAATTAGAGATGGTTAAAAGAAAGTTTCGTTAAATGTTTAATTTGACAAGAGTTTTTGTAAACGGCGAGTCCGCACCAGGCCCATTTGATGTATCATCAAGCCCGTGATGATGGACTGGGTCGAAAACAAAAGCTTCATTTTAAAGTCGACTTAGCAATTAGCCCATATGTATACTGGCTACTTTCGGTCCATAAGTTTTTGTAGGCATCATTTGGCAATTGGCAACAAAAGTATTTATCGAAGTAGTTGGCAACTTGGCAACTTGTTGGCATGCTGGATTCTGATAATATAGTTAGATAATTGTACTGAAAAGTGAGTCTTATGACAACCTCGTTAAGTCAATGATTAATATTAATTCTCTTCAAGTCTACGATATATAAACCTTAGGCTAGTAGGCAAGGAAGCAATTTTTTCACCATACACATCAGCGCCACATCAGCTTTCTCTCTCCTCTCACTCCCCTTCACCTCACTTCACCATTTAGTGGGCAAAGGAAACTCATTTTCACCTTAACTCCCATTTTATTTTTTTATTTATTTATTTTTTTAATACAACAAGTTATACAGTATCATACAAGTAGGCTTAATATAAAGAACAATACAGTATCATACAAGTAGGCTTAATATAAAAGTAGTTATCATAGTTTTTATACTAGTATTACATTAAGTCTCTGCTTGTGTATTACGTAGTATTTTATTTTTAACAAGAATACTCTATTCCGTAATTCATTCAATAAAGGCTATCAAAAAGCTTATCAGACTATAGATGTCATCAAACTACATCTAACACTTGGCTAGCTCATCAAGTTATGAGTCATCACTTCAAACTTATATGTAAATATTTCTTTTCTTTCCGTTCCTCTTGTTAACAAAACAAAAACTCTGAAAGCATAAACCTCCTCACCCAAATATTGACCTTATTTTAAACTTGTAACATCTTATTTTATAGTTCTTTTTCATTTAACGTTACCATCACTTGCCCAAATACATCATCTGTTACATCACAGTGCCTCCATGCCCAAATGCTATCATGGTACTCTCGCCAACATAAAGGAAATCGAAAGCGCAGTCGGTCTCTAAGAATATGTCCCAAGAAGCTCCCTGAAGTTGGCGAGAGTATTGGCAAAACTGTCAAAAGCCTCCAGCATGTTAACTCATAAATGAAAGTGGGTCCCGAATTTAATTGCAAACCGTTTGGTGGTCAGACCACCAATTCGTCTTTTGGGAACCGTGACTCGCGCGTGATGTGGGGAGGTGGGCAAGGGATCCGGCGCGTGAGGTGAGGCTATTTGGTGAAACCATCACCACCTTGCCTAGTAGCCTTACATGATATATGGAGTATGGACCAACCATTTCATTCTATTGACTTACATAGACGTGAACTTCTAGGTTTCTGCATAAATGAATCTGTATCTTACAACAAAATCAACAATAGTGAACTATTTTGCTCACAAGTAATTGTGAGCACAAAAACTGAGAAAAATGAAAATAAACAAAAAACCGAAAAAAATCGAACCGAAATAACTGATTGAAACCAAAAACTAAAGGTTCGAATTTAACTTTTTCAAAAATCAAAAATTTTGGTTCGGTTTCGATGTTTGTCAAAAACCGAACCTAATAACAAATTAAATTTACAAATTCATATTTGTTTTATGGTGGATTTAAAGTTTAAAATATATTTTGTTTTAACGTTTATATACGTGTCTACATGACTTAAATTAATTAACATGATCAAAGTATAGTTTTCTTCATCCCATAACTTTGAGATAACATACGTTGACCAAATTCCTATCAACGAATCCTAAATGAACGGTTTCTTGAATTGCTTAATTCAAAACTCCTTAGAAATTGCTACATTTAATATTATCAAATTCTTATTTAAATAAAAAAAGTTTATATGCTTAAAAAAGGCAAGAAACTTTAGATATGAAATCTCAAAAACCATCTAACCGAACCCACCACCCACTACAACACATTCACACACATTGATTCTACCCCAATTGTGTCACCTTGTTCTTTCCTGCCTCTTAACAACCACCCTCAATATAAATAATTAAAATTTATGTTATCATATTCTCACTTACAACCCTTTTTATATTTGTCACCAACTTTTATTTTAATCAAATTAAACTAGTCTTTTTTCACCTATAAATATCACTTTACTTTTCATCTACTCCGTATGTATTTTTCCTTCTTATAGTATGTTCTAGAAAAATAATTGTTTATGAAACTAAAGATGAAACTATAGACAAACATGTAGATTATAAACTCAAGAAGTTTTTTTTTTTTTTTTTTTTTTTTTTTTTTTTTTTTTTTTTTTTTTTTTTTTTTTTTTTTTTTTTTTTTTAAATAATCTCTTATAATTTACAAAACTTATATCATAAGTATTAACTTTTTTTTTCAAAAATTAAGCATAATCTCTCAATAGTCTAATGTACCCAACATCTTCACCTATAACTAAATTAATATTTTTACTTACAACCATCGGTTTCTTATTCCCAACTTTAGTTTAAATTTAAAAAAAAAAATCAACTTTTACATAGCTCAAAACAATTAGTTACATAGTTTTCTTCACCTGTAAGCATGGTTCTAAAAGACGTGCTATAACGACGTTAAGACGTGCTATAGCGGCGCGTGACATCCACGTTACATCTGTTGTTAATGCATCTCTTTTCAACGAAGACTAAACTAACATCTATTGTTATGACTATAACAAACAGTTGTTGCTAGTTTTGCAGCTACTACAAATTCTTCTTTTTTAACAAGAATATACACTTTATATCACAACTGTTAATTTTGCTAAATCAAAACCTTTAAGCCAAAAGAAAAACTTTAGTTTAATTAATTCATTTTTTTTCAATCGACTCTAACTTTTTATCTCGTTCTTTTAAAAAAAATGTTTTATTTCTATGCACACTATACAAATTCTTTAAATTCAAATAGAAAGAAATTAAAGTTGCATTTAATTATAGCGAAACATCATCAAATTTTCTTTTTTAGTTCTCTTGAGAATTGAAGAGTTTTTATTCTTCTGAAATTAGAAAAGAGCTAAGAATTTTGAAAACTTGTTTAAATTGTGTCACATTTTTCATTTTAAGTAAAAGAAAAAACATGTAAAAGGTAAACTGAATTTTTTAATCTTTTATATAAATTTATAACCAAAATGGTTTTTTTTTTCTTTTTTTTTTCTATAAAAATTCCAAAAAAGAAAAAGAAAATATATTTCTACTAGATGCAACCCAAAATTCCTAAAGTCTATACGTTATTTATCCCAAATTTCTTTATTCATTTAATAGCAATCAATATCCATTTAACATTTTTCCTTATATAGGGTATGTTTGGTAAAATTAGCTGTAAGCTATAAACTGTAAGCTGTTAACTGTAAAACTATTAACATTAGTTACAAGCTGTATCATTTTTTCAATAAAAGTGTTTGATAAGTTAGCTGTTAAATGTAATTATAAGATGTAAAATGACATAAAAGAACATATCTATAATTATAAATAAATGTTTGGAGGGTATATAAGTAATTTAAAGTTTTAAGAATTTTAAAAAGCTTCATGAATCAGCTTTTCATTTTGAAGATATTTGTTTGAGATAAAAGCTTAAACTTAACAAGTTAAAGATAATTTTCTTTTTCACCTATAAATACACCTTTCATCTCTATAATTTCCCCTCTTTTTCCTCATCATCACCACCACAAAAACCAATCAATCAAACCCAAATTCATTCCGATCACCGCAAAACCAAAAATCAAAATCAAAATCAACGATGGTTGAAACACGCCGGAGCTCATCATCATCAAAACGAACCTTATCTTCATCTCCATCCTCATCAATCCTCCCTCCTTCCAATAAAAGATCCAAGGTAATTTTTTTAGGGTTTTCAATTTTGACCTAATTGATTCAATTCTTGACCTAATTAGTCAAGATTTTATAAAAAAGATTGAATCTTTTTATAAAAATGGTGAGTTTTTGTAGATGTTAGTGAGATTTTTTATAAAAAAATGTTGGGGTTTCTAAATTTGACCTAATTGATTCAGTTCTTGGCCTAATTAGTGAAGATTTTATAAAAAAGATTGAATCTTTTCAGTTTTTGGTAAAGATTTTGTGAAAATGGTGAGTTTTTAGGGTTTCTTAATTTGACCTAATTGATTGAAATCTTGACCTAATTTTGAGTCTTTATAGCTCTGAGTGAAGATTTTATAAAAAAAGATTGAATTTTTTAGTTTTTGGTTTAGATTTTATAAAAAAGTTTCGAGTCTTTTTGGTTGTTAGTGTAGATTTTATAAAAATGTTGAGTTTTCTTGACCTATTTTTGAGTCTTTATAGCTCTTAGTGAAGATTTTATAAAAAAAGATTGAATTTTTTAGTTTTTGGTTTAGATTTTATAAAAAAGTTTTGAGTCTTTTTGGTTGTTAGTGTAGATTTTATAAAAATGTTGAGTTTTTTTATAAAAAATATTTGGGTTTTTAAATTTGACCTAATTGATTCAGTTCTTGACCTAATTTTGAGTCTTTATAGCTCTTAGTGAACATTTTGTAAAAAAGATTGAATCTTTATAGTTGTTGGTTAAGATTTTATAAAAAAGTTTAGATCTCTTTGATGGTTAGTGAAGTTTTTTTTAATAAAATGATTGAATTTTTATAGTTGTTAGTGAAGATTTTATAAAGAAGTTTGAGTGTTTTTGGTTATTTTATAAAAATGCTGAGTTTTTTAGATGTTAGTTAAGGCTTTTAATAAAAAAGTTTGAACCTTGTTAGTTGTAGGTTAAGATTTTATAAAAAAGTGTGATTCTTTTGGTTGTTGGTGAAGATTTTGTAAAAAAGATTGAATTTTTATAAGTTTTAGTGGTGATTTTATAAAAAAAGTGTGTTTTTTTTGGTTGTTAAGATTTTGTAAAAAAGATTGATTTTTTATAAGTTTTAGTGATGATTTTATAAAAAAGTGTGTTTTTTTTGGTTGTTAAGATTTTGTAAAAAAGATTGAATTTTTATAAGTTTTAGTGATGATTTTATACAAAAGTGTGTTTTTTTTGGTTGTTAGTGTAGATTTTATAAAAATGTAGATGGTAGTAAAGCTGTTCTTTTATAAAGTTAAGGTTTCTGATTTTGAGCTAATTGATTGAATTTTGACTTAAAAATTAGGGGGTTGAAGCAGCTTCATCATCAACTAGTGGTGGAGATCCAATTGCTGTTAAAGATCGGGAACAAGAAGAAGTTAGGTCTGTTGATGATCCGTTAAAAGATTCTCTTAAAGAAGATGATAAAGTGACGGTTGGAGGACACGTGGAGAGTCAGGATGGGCAGCCGTTGGTTTCTCCGATGACTTTAGGTTTGTTTTTTGCAAAAAAGTTGTAGTTTTTTGGTTCTTGGTGGTGTTTTTATAAAAAAGTTTGAATCTTTAAAGTTTGGTTTTGATTGGATTGGTATTGTGTGTGTAGGGGAATCTTTGATGGATTTGGAGAAGAGTAAGGCGGCGAACGGTGGCGGTTCGAGTGTTTTGAATCGGAATAAGAAACGACAGGCGAAAACGAATGTGGGAGTTGGTGCTTGGGGGAAGCTGCTTTCGCAGTGTTCACAGGTGGGGTTTTAACTGAATTGTTGATGCGAATTATAATAAATAGTGTTGCGGGTTAGTCTGTTTAGTTAGATGTCAAGATAATGCAAGAAACGTAATCATGTTGGCACATTTTAGGCACAATTACTTCAAAACATACATCTGAACTCACCGTTAGTATATCTTGAATCTTGTCTGCTGTATGCAAGGATTAACTGCTATAGTTCGTGTGAATCAATATGTGTGACCTTTTTGATGCCTAGAATCGTGATGTTGTTTGTTAGAATCCTCATGTTTTTAGTTAGAATGAAAATAGTACGTATGATTAGTGGCCAATGCAATCAAGTGGGTACGTTTAAGATGTAATCTTTTTTAAAAAGTACATCTGAATTCCTCGTAGTATACCTGATATCTTAGTTTTGTTTGATTAGTGAGCAAGATAGTTATGATGGAAAATACTATTATATATTAGTTTATTTGATTAGTGGGCAAGATAATTCAAGAAACTTAGTCAAATTGGTGCATTTTTATGACAAATGTGTAGTCTTCGGATTGCACATCTGGACTCCCTGTTAGTATAATGATTAACTGCTATAATCTGTGTGACCTTTTCTGTTGTCCAGAATCTTCATGTTGTTAGTTAGAAAGTAGTACGTTTATGATTAGTGGTTAAAACAATTCAAGAACTAATCAAGTCGCAAGCTTACAACTTTTTGTTGGTTTGGGTGGATTTAAGAATTGTAATCACTTCCACAACATATATCCAAAGTCATAGTTTCTATATCTTGGTCGTTATATGTCAGGATTAAGCGCTATTAAAGTTCTGACTTATAAATATTTGTAGGTTTTTTGATGTCCATAATCCGGTAGTTATTTGTTAGAAACTAGTAGTTCATCTAAATCTTTATGATTAGTGGTCAAGTAATCAACTTTATGCTAGTTTTCTGATGTCGCGAATCCTCGTGTTATTAGTTAGAAACTAGTACAACATCTTAATCTTTATGATTAGTGCCTAAAGTTATTCTAGAATGGTAATTAAGCTGTTGGAATCCTCATATTTTTAGTTAGAATTCTCATGCTGCTGTTAGTTAGAAACTAGTACTATATTTTAATCGTTATGATCAGGGGCCAAATTAAAACCACGCAGTGTAATATAGTTAGCACAATTATAACTTTATTTTGGTTGGGATGATTGCATATGTGATTTTGATTTTTTTTTGTTTGAAAGGTGAAATTTCTGTACATTCTATTTTCTGTTCAACGTCTCTAACAGCAGCCAAGTTTTTCGCCTTGAGGCTCATCATACTAAGCTTTGAGAATGCAAATAGAAATACAAACTAATATCAGTATGTGATTTTGAAATTGGTTATGAGGTATTGGATGATAAGAATCTGATAATTAACTGTAACATATTACGGAATAGTTTTAAGAAATGCAATAGGTGGGCACATTATGGACTTTTTGTCAACTTAGGAGGTTTTTGTATGAGTGATTTGTAAGTGATCTCGCATATGGATTGTTAGTATAACGGGAGATAGAGTTTTGATGTGGTTCTCCTAATTGGAATTGTAGTAATGATTTTGGCAAATTAGATTGTCTAAGGAATTTATATAGACTAAACAAGGGTATAGTTTTGGTCTTCCCTCTTTAATATGATTAGTTTTGTTGCAGCTGGTATCTATTTGACTGTTTGACACGTAAATAATCAGAAGCCAAAGGCAGGATACCCAAACTGCTGCAACTGCACTCACTTTTGAAACATACATCTGAACTCCCCCCTACAATATCTTGTCTGTCTAATTTGTGTGTACTTCTAATATGTGTACCTTTTCTGATGTACAGAATCCTCATGTTGTCATGGATCGTTCAATTTTCACGGTTGGACAAGGTCGCCAATGTGACTTGTCACTTGGTGATCCATCCATCAGTAAATCGTTGTGTAGTCTGAGACACATAGAGTCACAGGTATTCTCATTTTACGTGGTAGTTATTGCAATTAGCTCATCCTTGCAATTAACTAAGTGTGTCTAATCTAATTTTTTTGTTTTGCATAGCAAGGAGGTTCATCCATCACTTTACTCGAGATCACTGGAGGCAAGGGTTCAGTCAAAGTTAATGGAAAGACATGCCAGAAACGGTCTACCTTACCACTTAGAGCTGGAGACGAAGTGATTTTTAGCTCTTCGGGAAGACATTCATATGTATACTTTAAAACTTAATGTGTTTCTAGTTTATACTTTTGCTCGTATACCATATTATGTATGTTCTTAGACTCAAATTTTCTTCATAATGCCAGATATTCCAGCAGCTGTCCAATGATAATGTTGCTGCCGATGTGGCACCTTCGGTGAGCATATTAGAAGCGCACAGTGGTTCATTAAAAGGATTGCAGTTTGAATCAAGATCTAGAGACCCATCTGCAGTCACTGGAGCGTCAATATTAGCATCTTTGTCTAATATTCAGAAAGAGTTATCCCTCCTTCCTCCGCCTTCTCGCAAAGGCAAAGGCATACAAACTGGAATGCCAAATCTACCCTCTACTAGTGAAGTGCCTGATAGTAGTGTAACTGATACTGAAATGAAGGATGCTTCTGATCCCAATGATGGTGAGAAAGGTGTTGCGCCTGATGAAAACGTTGATGGTGCATCCGTTGATGCAGAGATGGGAAACACTCCTGCGGCAACTCATGAATTGCGACCCCTTCTGCGTATGCTTGCTGGATCCTCTGCTTCTGAGTTTGATATCTTGAAAATTCTTGATGAGCGGAAAGAGTCGCAAAAGGATAATGATCCTCCGATCTCATTAGCAGCCCGTCGTCAAGCATATAAAGACAGCTTACAACAAGGAATTGTTGATCCCGATACCATTGAAGTCACGTTTAATGATTTTCCATATTATCTAAGGTATGACCACTGACTCGCTTTCTATCTATCTTGTGCTGATTGCCCTTTTTGTTTCCTTTCCTCTCTACATGTTTACCCAGTGAATTTGAATTACTTGTCTCCTGTATAATACATATTATTCTTTTAATATAATATATGTCTACACTGTTACGTTTTGGTTAGTTATATTTTGTTGGTTCGTTACAAAAACTTGGTTCTTTGTATATCTGTCTAAAATGATCCTTGCCCTTCATATTTATGCAAACATAGCTCTAGCCACCTTGGTCTTAAATGTGCTGAACTATAGGCTAGAAATTGTAGTTAGCAACTTAGCATCTTTTAACATAATAGCTAAACATAGTTTAGTAGTTAGTACTTAGTACCTATTATATCTAATTAAAAAGTGAGTACACTGTTTAAATTGATACTGCTAATAACGATATTCAGCCGTTTAAATAGTTATTAGAATATTTAAGCAAACAAATGTAAACTTTAAGATAAAGCTTGCTTGTTGGTTTTTTGAGTAAAATCACATTTTCTCTTTTGTGTCTCTGATGTTTTTCTCCTCCTTGGCTATATATAATTCTTTAGATAAATAAATAAAGATAATAATGTCATCTTGTTTAATCTATTGAATATCAATGGCTCGTTGTCTTGTTTGAAGTCCTTTTTTCTTGTGTTTTTCTGTATCACTTTATTCAGTAAACAGTTTGACTTACCTTGCCATTTTTCCCAAATACAGTGAAACCACAAAGAATGTACTGATTACATCCACCTATATACATCTGAAACATAATGAGTTTGTGAAGTATGCCTCGGATCTGCCTACTTTGTGCCCCAGGATACTCTTATCTGGTCCAGCAGGTATGCCCTTCAACATGCTTACGCAACTCTTACAGTTTAGTAATTGTTTTTTAGTTTCTAACATTGGATCACCACACAGGCTCAGAAATATATCAGGAAACATTGACAAAGGCTCTAGCAAAACATTTCGGTGCTCGACTGCTTGTAGTTGAATCTCTTCTGTTACCTGGTGTAAGTCCTCTGTTTCTACCGAACTGTTCACAGTTTTTCGCTGATAATAACTAAAGGTGGCAGTTTTAATCCGTTTACTCATAAAGGGTTTGATGTGGGTTATTGTATATCTCAAACGGGCTACTCAAAACATTACTTTACAAGGAATGGGTCGAAATTGGCTGAAAGTGTATCTTAATGCACCAACTCCTGAAACTTTTTATTTCACAAGCTATATTGTTATTAAGATACTGTAATTTGTTTTTTGTAATCATATACGACCCACTAATTTTTATTATTCCCTATAACGTACCAGGGATCAGCTGCTAAGGAAGTTGACACTACAATAAAGGAGAGTACTAGGCCCGAAAGAGCAAGTGTCTTTGCTAAACGTGCTCCACAGTCGGGGGTTTTGCACTCTAGGAAACCAGCATCAAGTGTCGAGGCTGATATAGTTGGTGGATCTTCCACATGCTCTCATGCTCATCAGCCAAAACAGGAGGCATCTACTGCCACATCAAAAACCTACACCTTTAAGAAAGGTATTTTTACTTTTAATCTGTATACGAAGTTTGTAAGTCTATATTTTACCCTTTTCCTGATTTTGCTACTTTGGTTTCTTAGCATTAGGCATTAGATATTGTTAACTAGAGGTAGGTAGATGTGCGTGTTGGAAAATGGGTGAAAGCTGGGCTTTTTTGTACAGGTTGAAATGGGTTGGTTGACCCGCAAATATTTTTATGTTACTTTTCCGAAAATCAAAGCATACATATGATTAAGATTAACACAAATTGACCATTAATCTTTGAATAATGATGATTTAGCAAGTTGTAATGTTGTATGAATAAAAAATACACTTTTTTTTTTTTTTTTTTTTTTTTTTTTTTTTTTTTTTTCAGTAATTGGCGACTGAGTCGAACTAAGTAGAGATATATGTAATAAGTTATAAATCAACACTAAAGTAATTTTGATCATATGCATTTGTTAATGTCGATTTTATATATTTAGTTCGAAATCGAGGTTGCTTTATCACACATGATCTGATAGATACTTTAAAGCTATTCATTTTAGCTAGAAATCAAGGTTGCTTTATGACAAATGATCTGGTAGATACTCCAAAGCTATTTATTTTAGTTAGAAATCAAGGTTGCTATATCACTCATGATCTGATAGATACTTTAAAGCTATTCAAGATCTCCAGTGAAGCTTGCTTTGAAGCTTAGTTCAAATGGACATTTTTGAGCTATTTGAGCTATAGATTGAGCTCATGCTTCTGAGCCATACATAGCATTTCTGAGTCAAGTTTGAGCCAAGTTGTATTTGTGCTCGAATCAGCTGATTTTCGGCCCTATTTCTGATAATGAGTTCTCCTTATGCAGCTTGGAAGAGGCCACGGGATTAGCCTTCAGGTTTATTATTGGTAAGACTGCTGATGCATCTAAAATGGCGGAGCTAAAGAAAGAGGCGGAGGAATATGACGACTTTGTGATGTTAGATATCGTTGAGGAGTACAGTAAGCTTCCATACAAAACGTTAGTGCCAATGGCTGATGTAGGTAAGGGAATTGTGCTCACTGACTGACATTGATACTAATTCGTGTGTTTCTTATAGGTTAGCATTCTTCAAAGCTGCGTATGCTCTTTATGATTCTGAGTTTTATGTTAAAGCTGATGATGACATATATCTACGACCAGGTGACTAGTTCTTTAAAGCTGTTTGTTTGTTTATATGGATTCTTTAGCATTTCACTTGTGAATGATCGACTTAATCAACCTCAGAAATTGTTTTTTTTTTTTTGCAAATTAACAATTATTTTCTGATTAAGTTGAGTAGAACGAGTATCAAGTATTAATAGGATGTTGTTTATCATCCCTCAAAGGTAAACCCAAGTGACTCAATTCTAATTTTACCTTCAGAAATTTAGGTGAAACTGGATCATTCTCTAGAATCAGTAAAATTGCTAAAGCAAAGAATAAGAAAATTAAATTTCACGTGACTTTTTGGTCCAAAATCATTCCTTTCTTCGAAACAGAACTTTTTTTCTTTTCACATTTTTGCAAAAAGAAGATGGTTTGTTTGCAACTAAAAAAGGTTACTATGGTTTGAGAAGTTGATCAGCTTATTGAACTTGTCACCGTGTAACCTGGTGTCTTAGTTGCTGTTTCCTGACCTCTTGCAATTGTACACCTTGTTCCATTTGTTTTAGATCGCCTATCGCTACTCCTGGCTAAAGAACGTTCTCACTCACAGACTTATCTTGGATGCATGAAGAAAGGTCCTGTGTTCACTGACCCAAATCTCAAATGGTTAGTCTTCCAAAACCTACAATTTGTATTTATGGTATGAATATGTGTGATATGCACATCGTGATACTGGCTATAGCCGTTATACGGACGACATGCAGATCTTTATTCGGAAGCATTTCTATGACTATGTTTCTTTCTTACATTATTTTCTTTCCCCCTTTTGGAGTTATATTTCCTAGATGCTTGTGTGTAACTCATCGCTGAAATGTAAATCATAACACATGCTTCATATTCAGTACACGGCATGATAAACAGAGGCTTCTTGATCAATAATATGACTATAGATTAAGGGGCAGATTTTTCTTTTTCTAGATCATTGCGTTGGCTACTAATCCAATTTTGTCAATTAGAGTATGAACAGAGCCTTCCATTTTCAGTCTAATGGTTTTGAGTATATTTTCGAAGTTACAAACCGTATATTACAAGCTGATTTTAAGAGATTGCCCCTAGATTGCTCCACTAGCTGCTCTGTGTGTGTCAGGGACTCGAGGTTTCAATTTGCATGTTTTTTGTATGAGCTTCTGCATGTTAGATACTAATCATATCAGATATATGCAGGTATGAACCTCTAGGGTACATGCTCGGGAAAGAATACTTTCTCCATGCATATGGTCCTATATATGCTCTTTCTGCAGATGTTGTTGCAAGCTTGGTTGCTCTAAGAAACGACAGGCAAGTCACTTCCCAACTTGGCATTATTGTAACAATGTTCCGTCCATTATCCTTTCTTAAGAGATTTGAAATATATCCCGTTATTCTGTAATAAAACCGATTTTTGCAAGATGGATATTTGTACGAGTCATTACTAATATCATTGAGTCAAATGATGTTGCATCTTCCAGTTTCCGGATGTTCAGCAATGAAGATGTTACTATAGGTGCATGGATGCTTGCAATGAATGTAAACCATGAGGATGATCGTCAACTTTGTCAACCCGAATGTACTGCTAAATCTGTTGCTGTCTGGGATATTCCAAAGTGTTCAGGTTGGTATTCTTTTTAGAGATACGTCTAGAGTAAACTCAATGTGCACAACATATGTAATGAATGTTTGAACTTGCAGGGCTCTGTCACCCCGAAAAGAAGATGCTGGAACTTCATAAACTGGAAAGCTGTGCAAACAGCCCAACTTTGCCATCTGATGAAGAAGACTAGCAACAGGTGCACTAAAATTAGTCTTCTGAAGCATACCTTTGGTCTTTACTACTACCGCAAAGCCTTAGATAAATTTTATGTGTGTATCTCATTCTTTCATACCATGATGAACGGAATTTTGAAGTGGCACAAATTACTATAATGTAAAAACTAGATGTAGAGTTCAGAGTATCCCTGTTTGCAGGAGTGCATCCTCTTGAGAAACTTGTGACTTGTGTACTTCCACTGAATATTAGTTATGCCAAGTAGCAGCGATTGCAGTTTTGTATCACACAATGCCTTTTTGCATCCTCTGCAATGGCTTTACTCAAAGTTAATTGTTACTCCTACATGTCCAACTATCCTATGGATGCATCATACTTCATATGTTCATTCCCAAATGTTTATTATAAATAATAAGGTGTAAGCACCACAATATACAAAGATAAGGTTTATCATAAATGGAATCAATTTGAGTGACAACTAAAAGAAGCCGCAAGAATATGAAGGGATTATGTAATATTAATGTCAAAAGTAGCTCTTCCATCTTTTGATAACTACACCAAGTATTACATAAATATTTGCACATGAAATACAATTGGATCCAAGAAAATCACATCTTAATCATGATTAACCGGTAGAATCAGACTGCTGCAAAAATCTAAGCTCTTTTGCTCTTTCAGGAATCTATATTCATGTAGCTCATTATGTATCTCGATGGTTTCCCCAAGTTGGATGTATGTATGCATCAAAAACCAAATTGGAATAGTATTACACGTGGAACCTGTGTAATACTATTCCAATTTCCACCAACAAACTTTATCATAAATTAGTTTACATAAAGGAAGCTGGAAACTGGTAGTTAGTCTTTCATGGTTGCATCTGTTAATAAAAATAATATAACGTATTTAGAGTCCGTTAATGACTAGCAGAATCCTTGTCAAGTATCTTTTTCATCTCCTCCAACGCAGGAGTGCTGCTAGCAGATACATCGCCACTTGTCACCTCGCTACCTTGTGTAATCAAGTTAGCATTGACCACTGCTGTTTTTGAAGAACCTGTATCACGGGTGTTGGTATCTGAACGATTTTCATCTGACTTTTTTGGTTTATTCATGTGACGTGGCGTTGGAGTTCTCATATCAAAGGTGGTGGTATCTGAACAATTTTCACCTAATTTTCTTAGTTTAATCCTGGCATGGCGGGGTGTCGGTGAAGATTTCATATCAGGGGTGTTGGGGTCTGAAGGATATTCATCTTTGTTCAGGGCATGGTGATGTGTCATTAAAGTTCTCATATTCGGGCTGTTGTTTGCTGTAGAATTTTCGTCAAAGTTCCTTGATTTATTAAGGGCATGACAGTGTGGACAATAGTAAGTGATCACAAGAAAATCCTCTTTTCTTGCAAGACCTGCAAACAAAGCGGTTTCTATGTGTTATCATTTATATTTTAATTGAACGCCTTATGAAGTGTTTGGGATTGTTTCTTTGCTTAAGAATAAGCATGTGCAAACGTCATGCTTATTCTAGAGTAAAATAATAACTTAAAATAAGTTTTATCCAAACACTTGATTTTGCTTATTTGCTCAAAAAGGCAGACAAGCAATTAAATAAGAAATCCCAAACACTCTCCTTACTCTAATATATGCAGATAAGCAGTTATATCCAAATGGCTCAAAACTGCTTAGTTTTACGGTATTTATTTAGTTTTCTGAAAGGCTAATTTGCCTTAAAGCAAGCAGATAAACACTAAATAATCAAATTCCAAACATCCTCTTAATAAATACTCGAAGCCTTATTTATCTACTCACCATTGTGCATACGACAATTACCACATATAAGTGCATAAGATTGTGTAGGGTCCTCTCCCACGAGCAATGCAGCAAGTCGAGCCATCCAACCTCCATCTTGTGGAGTTATAGCCACAGGAGTTTGATGCTCAACAATAAGTTCACTAGGTAAAGAAACCTCTGAAACCTCACTTCCCGCGTAATGAAATGAATCCTTATCAAAGTTACTTCTAGGAGACCTAGCAGCCTCTGATGGGGTTCGTCTACGTAGACCACTAGATTGCATAAGCTCAAAATCACTACTTTTCCCTATGCCATGTTGATTCAGATGTGATTCATCTACCAAAAATTGTAGGCCTGAATCTGCACCAAGTTTGGACGCAAGGACGGATGCAGCAGCTGCCTTTGCTGCTGGGTCTGTATCATATCTCTGAAAAACAATTTTTTTGGAATAGCACAATACTAACACTGATAATAAACAAAAATCATACAAGAAATGACGAAGAATATGAAGTGGCTACGATTTCAGTCTTTTAGACATGGGTTGGGTGGCACTTGGAACCCATTCATGTGAAAACGGGTTGATTTGAGGTCTATTTTGATCCTAATGTGTCAAGCTAAAACTTGATATATTAACCAAAGTGCAGATAGCTCAAATAGGTTTAAACTTGCCAATGACATAATGAAATTACTGTAACATTTCCAAATGTTACATTCAATAATTTGCATCGCTATTGTACTTGTAGTCTTTTTAATCATATTTAACATATAAATTATTTCTAAAATTCTTAAGAGTACAAAAAAGATGTAAATGGGTCACTGCAACCCCAAAATGGTATATAATCGATCCTAGCTGTTTTGACCTGAATATACTTAAAACTTGTTATCTAACTAGCAATCTTACTACTTTATAGTTTCGATCTCATCTAACACAAGCCTAGTTTGACACTTCATTTTGGTGCACAAAATGCGAGTGGTGGTCTGAATGTCTCTTGAAAAATTACAGTGTGATAAGAAGATATTTGGTAATGAGAGTAGAGATTCAAGAGATACCTGGATGAGTTGCTGGGTGTTGTAGTAATTAGTCCTCTCTTTAAGTTCATCAATTTTCTCTCTCCTTTCGGCCCGAAGGCTCTCTAAAGTTCTCTGATCCTTGCGCTCGCCTACAATGAAAGTATACCGAAAGTCATGGATCTGGTTGTCTAACAAGTCATAGACTATTGAGAACTAAAAGTCAAGAAGCTCAAAATAAATTCCAACAATAGTTATAGAGGTAACTTACACATTCCGGTGAGGCTTTTTAGTCCGGAGTACAAAGCCCATGATATAACAGGCAAAACAAAGATAGGAAAAACTCGTAGCGCCCTCATTTTTGGGTCCAGCTTCACTGATCTTGTTGTCATTATAGCATATCCAATTGCAAGAACCTGAAACAAATATAAATATTACATAGAATATGTAATGTCTGCACCTTGCCTCAAATGGATTACAGGTATATCATAGCAACGATATGGACTTATTAGTTCACATGACAATACACATAAGCTTACACAGAATCATACCATTATGTTCAGTTACCATCTAAAGATATATTTACAAATTGTAGCAACACAGAGTAATTGGAATGGATATGGTTCAACTATCATATTTCAGGGTCTCTCTTAAAAGCTCAATCGTGTCTGTGTCGATTTGTGAAACATAAAAGCACATATAGGTGAAGATGCTTAAAATAAAATTAGTCTATCGGACAAGTACTGATTCATTGTTTGCATTTTTGCCATTTGAAATTCTGATAATTCATCATATTTGCTTATATAAAATGACATTTCTAAAAAGAATTTACTCTAGACTTGATTACCAAAACTGATTAAGATTACCTCAAGAAAAAGAGAAGATACAATTATATTCCTTGCGGTTTTCCTCCATCTGGTAGATCTTTTCTTCATTCTAGCAAGAATAGTAGCTTCTTCTTTCGATATATATTGCAATCGCTTCTCAAAATCATCACCATGTAACCTAATCAATCCGTTCCAAAATCGAGAAAATATACCCTTCTTTTCCTTTCTCATCGGACTATTATCATTCTTTTCTTCGACTACTTCCTTCACATCTTTCTCCTCAGCCATTTTTCCTACACAGTTTTTACACCAAATTAGTCTACAAAAATCATCATTTACTTTGTCAGAATCCAAAACTCTACGTGAAACTGAACGCGTACCTGAAATCATGCAACAATGAATGTGAAATCTTTCTCTGAATAAAATTTACGCGGTTCTTATTCTGATCCTACAAGGTTATTTATACTGAGCTTTATCGATCATGATCATAGGATGTAGATCAGTTATTTGTTCACGTACCTGAAATCATGCAGACAATGAATGCATGCATGTGAAATCTGCATCTGAGATAGAAGATGAATTTAGAAGGATTCAGAAACAATCACGAAACAACGTTTGATTCATCACTTATTCGTAACGCAATAATTAAATCGACTCTATTATGAATAAGTATGATGAAATCTATCACAGAAGTTTTTTTCTTACCTGAAAACACAATTTTGCATTCTTAACTATAACATACTTTTTTTTAGCCTTTTTATTTCAGTTAATGTATACTTACTATTTTAGTTATAAGTTATAGGATTAATATGTTCTTATATTTTTGCAACTGTGTACATCATTAACTTAAGTGGTAAAAACTGAGAGTATGTTACGAGTACAATTTAATGAATTATTCAATCTATATTAACGTACTCTACCGAAATGGAAGCATGGTTTACATCTTATGGTAAGAATATTATTATATTAAATCGTATCAATAAAATAATTTAAATTCGATCTGCTATATTTTGGTGCACTTAGCCTTTTTATAAATGGTGTAAGTAGAAATGATATATTATTTGGTTAATACTAGACGAGTACCCGTGCATAGCAACGGATTTTTTAGCGGCAAATAGTTATAGGTGTGATATTGTGGTTAAGTATTTCGTGTAGCGTTTATAAATAAAACATGAAACAATATCTAATAAGTAAACAAAAGCAGTGAAAGAACAAATGAACATGAAGTTGCTACATAATAAAAGCAGTGCACATATAGATAATATGTATGCGTGTTTTTTTAGATGGCAATTAGAAATGGTGTATCTCGTTTACCTCGACATCAAGAGGACAATTAGCAAGCTTGACAACGCTTATATACTAATAAATCATAAATATGGATAGTGACAATATATTACTCCCTCCGTCCCAAAATATAAGTCCACTTTAGTACTTTTTGTTGTCCCAAAATTAATGTCCACTTCCAATTTCCACCAATCAAAATGTTTCTAAGTGGGAGAAAATGAACTTTGATTGGTTAATATTATGAGGGACCCACTTTTTCTTAAACTTTGTAAAATATGAAAGTGGACTTATAATTTGGGACGGATGGTGTAGAAAAGTTTAGAAATATTAAATTTCAAAAAGTTGAAAGGCTGTAACCATTTAAACATTAAAAAAAAAAAAAAAAAAAAAAAAAAAAAAAAAAAAAAAAAAAAAAAAAAAAAAAAAAAAAAAAAAAAAAAAAAACCTTGCTGTTGTAACAAAAAAGGTTTTCACAAAATGGTTATTAGTGTGAGGTTTTACTTAATACTTCGTAGGTTAATATTAAACCTCACAAATTGATACAAGTTACAAATTGATGAATTGATGAAGGCGTGTAAAAAGAAGTCAACTTTTTCGAAATTATTTATAAGTTTTACAGCATTATTAAACTTTCCTTGATTTGCCTTCTAAACATTTTACTTTCTTTCAATATGATTCAATTCCAGCAATCGTTTCCATTAAAGTCAAAAACATTTGCAAGGTTTCACATTTCCTTATTAAAATTTGCATGGTTGTACACCAAAATCACATTTCCTTATTATTTGCATGGCTTAACTACTAATTCCACATTTGCAAAGGTATAATTGGCATTGACCAAAAATTAAGTTTTCACTTTTTCACTTTTCACATTTGAATGTTTTTCTATTATATATTTAGTTAAGATTTATTTTTTTATTTTTTTATCGTCAGTGTGGTTTACAATTAATGGTTGTGCATTGTGTTCCTTCCCCGTTTTAGGTATGTATAAGGTGTATATCCAAAGCCTTTTATATATATCTAGTATCTCTACCAAAATTAGATGTGACAATTATATCTCGTAAACTTATGAAGAGGCCAATTCAGTAACGTCAACGTGTTTTCTTCAAAATTTTTTAGGCAAGCATTTAATTTAGTAAATGCTAACGTCATTTAAAATTGATAACGTTGTTGAATATATACACACGATAGCAGTTACAAATATAGTATTTTATATTTTATTAAAAATATACCTAATTATTCAAATTACCTCATAACATTCCTCTTTATATACAGTTCAAATTTGCATGATATGTATAAATCATTGCTTAACTTAGATTGATATCTTTACATGCGTTTTCATTAATATATATAAAGCCTCCATCGACTAATAAGTAATAGCAATATAGGAAATTTGTTAGAACTTTTAATCAAAAATATGCCACTGTATTTGAGAAGACATGTGTTATAATAGCTTGTAAGTATGTATAAATATCTTCACACTCGTTTGCCTGTGTATAATTGCATCGAAGCATGTTTATCCCAACTTTCATCTTTATAAGCGCTTTCCTAGTTCATTAATATGTACAGAAGAAATAGTTAATTTAGCCAAAGCACTTGCATGAGAATAAAAGAAGAAAGAATTCAAGATGTATATATGTTTTTTTTTTTTTTTTTCAATGCAACCTTTCATTTACGTACTCTTCATAATATCACACTCGAATTTTAAAACAAACAAGTAATATACATCAAGTTCATTATAAAAGATAATCTGCAAATAGATCATTAAACCCTAAACTAATAATTATGAACACAAGCAGCGGCAACAATACTTTCACCAGTGGCGGCATCGTCTTTTTCCGGCGAGTCAGCGGCGGCATCTACTTTTTCCGACGGCAACCAGTGGTGGCTGTAAAAAAAAAAGAAAAAATATTTATACAACTCAGATCTATAAATAAGCCTATAGATCTAAAAACAATACTCAAGAAATACCTTACAATGTGGAGAAAAAAACGTGTTGGTCTCGATGGTAGTGATTTTCGAACGAGGGATGAGTTTTGTGATAGTTTTGTTCGGTGCTGGTGATGTTCAGTGGGAGGAAGTCCGGTTGTGGAGGGGTCTGGCGATGGAGGGTTAGTGCGGTGACTTGTGGTGTGTGTTTGTATAATGTGATATTAGAGAGATATTATTTGTATAAAACTATAAATTGTGGCTAGCCCAAATGAAGTCCAGATTTTACAGCATCCTTGCCATATATGCAAATATAAGTTTCAACTGTACATTTAATTACAACAAAGAAGTCAACCTGTTATTTTGAAGTTTCCTTTGACCAGACTTTACAAGGGCATTATGGGCAATATGAATTGTTAAAGCTTTCCATGAATATGAATTGTTTTCAGTTTCGGTTCACGTGGGTCTAGTTTGTGAATATGAATTGTTTCCATCAGTCAACACGGTTCACATTAATTAACAAGGCAACACACTCGGTTCACATTAATTCACAAAGCAACACAAGGGTAAAATCGGGATTGACCAAAAGTTAAGTTTTTCACAATTCCACAATTCCACTTTGACCATTTCTCCATTATATGTAGTAAAGATATATCAATTTACTTTCATCAATATAATGCATGCAACCGGTATGTATAATAACGAGATTGAACGCACTCGCGCGTTACGGCGGGGCGTTTTAGAGGTTTTTGTGGTGATAAACTTTAGCCTTGATATTAGATAGTGCAATACACAACAAAAGATTGTTCCTTTGTTTTTTTTCTCGTCAGATGAAAATATATCAATATTTAGCTCGTTTGGTGATGACATCAAATAAGTACATATTATTGTCATCATTTATTCTATTTATTTGATTTGTTTTATTATATTATTTATGATAATCGATACTTAATTGTTTACTTTAGTAATTCTCAGGTAAAAACAAGCAATTGGTGAAGCTTGACGATTTTGGACGAATTATGGAGCAAAACTAGCAAGATGTCAAAAGTCTACTGAAATCCAGAAGATGCGTCGTATCTCTCTCAACAGATACGCCGCAATATCATACTTAGATGAATTCGAAGACCATTGCCTGACTTTGAAGAATGTGCCGCATGTAATTCTATCATGCGCCGCATATGAAACTTTGGTCAATGAAGAAGATCAAGCTTGTTCTACTCCAGATACGCCGCATTACACTTATGACATACGGCGTACCATTATCAAAACTTCACCAGATACAATCCAAGACACTGAAGGACATGCGCCGCATACAAGATCAAGATACGCCGCATCTGAAGACGGTGTACGAATATTCCAGAATATATATAATTTTTTTTTTTTTTTTAAGTTTCGATTTGATCAGGGATAATGCATAACACAAATCGATCCATTTATATGCAAATGGGCTGAAATGGCCTCCTTTTATGTTCATGGACTCCGTGGCATGAGAACTGTCTATTTATGCAGGTGACAGAGTTAAGTATGTCGGTTCCTTGTCTGGGTTTTCTCCTCTGCAGGCTCCATTAAGGTACTCAACTTCTACTTAAAATCATACTGTACTTTCATATATTTGATTTTCTAAGTTCTACTATTCAGAGAAGTTTATCTGTGCTGTTTATATCTTAAATGATATGTACTTCATATTTGTTTTCGTTTGTTAGGGGCCCTGCTTATGGTTACAAGGGCAAAGTTCTACTTCCATTTGAAGAGAATGGATCTTCCAAGATTGGTGTTAGATTCGACAGGTCAGTTCAAGAAGGCAATGATCTTGGAGGACTTTGTGAGGAAGATCATGGGTTTTTCTGTTCTGGTAATTACTGAACATGCAGCTATTGGTTATTGGGGAATGTCTTTTAGTCACTGTTTATTATTAGTGAGATGTAGATTGATGTAATACTTCTTTTTTTTGGATTATATGCAGCTGATACACTTCGCCTTGATTCTTCGAGTGCTGACGACATCGAGAAGCTTGCCATTAATGAACTTTTTGAGGTGAGAAAAGCTGTTTATCTCAAATTTTCATTTGCTTTCTTTGGCTACTTTTTGTATTAAAATGGGAGGTAATTTGATGTCTGGAATCATAAAAATACAATTCAAGCAATGTTATATAATTTTCTAGGTGGTGAACTGAGGGCATAGTACTTTATCAGTTAAGTGATATTAAGCGGCTCAGTAGTTTAACCATATAAGAGTGTGACTGGTACAAATAATTGAACATAAAAAACATAGACGTCTGCTTTATAAATTGAAAAAGCTTATTTGTGTATGTAGGTTGCTGTTAAAGAAAGCAAGAACGGTTCTTTGCTTTTGTTTGTGAAAGATATAGAGAAATCTATGCTGGGAAATACAGAGGCCTATGGCTCCTTTAAAAGTAAGCTCGAGAGCCTACCCGGGAATGTAGTTGTCATTGCTTCACACACTCAGTTGGACAGTCGCAAGGAAAAAGTAAGCAGTGGCTATTCTAAATTCTTGATGTATACATACACGCACATTTAACTATATTTTCTATATCTCATATTATTGAATCCTCTAACTTGCTAAAAAAATTGCAGTCTCATCCGGGAGGGTTATTGTTCACGAAGTTTGGGAGCAGTCATACGACACTACTTGACTTGGCTTTCCCGGTATGCAATAGATGATTTTTCATCTGGTTATATATGCTTTTATGCTACATAAATAAATTGAATGCATGTTTGCATACGGAATAACCCCATCTGATTTTAACAAAGTGGTGCTAAAATATTATACAGGATAGTAGTTTCGGCAGACTGCATGATAAAAGCAAAGAGACCCCCAAAACGATGAAGCAGCTCACTCGTCTTTTCCCAAACAAAGTGACTATACAGATCCCTCAGGTAAGTAAAAGCTTTTTTTTTTTTTTTTTTTTTTTTTTTTTTTTTTTTTTTTATGTACAAACATGTTTATGGACTTCAATTAATCTTTTTATGATCATGGTAGGATGAGGTGCTGCTTACGGAATGGAAGCAACAGCTGGATCGTGATATAGAAACATTGAAATCACAGTCAAATATTGTCAGCATCCGTGCAGTGAGTATCTCTTCATAAAGTTTTTTTTTTTTTTTTTTTTTTTTTTTAGACCATCACTTGTTAAGAAAATTTGTGTTTCTTGGATGATTCGAGTTTACATCAGATATACGAGTTTGCTTACAAAATGCATGCCACATTGTAGAGGTTAAAGAATGGGCGGGTCGGATGGGTTGGGTAAAAGGGCAAAAGTCAGTTTGGTTCAACATGGCTACTTTTTTGTATGGGTCAGTGGATCGGGCTGGGTTGAGCTTTTCTCCCACATGAATAATATTTTGATAAATTATTATGGTGTTAAATATGAATATAAAAACCCATGTTACATTACTAACCGTGGACCAAATGATTCGAGAGGATGCATCTACTTATGAAATTTATTTTTATCACGATTTGATACCCATCACAAATAAATGGTCAAGGATGCATCTACTTATGAATATAAAAACCCATGTTGTTACATTACTAACCGTGTTTATTATTTATTGATACCACTTAAAATCGGATTGACCCATCACAAATAAATGGTCAAAATTGCCTACCTCTAATGAATCATTTTCTGCTTGTTTCTGGTTTCATGATTTCAGGTTCTTAACCGAGTCGGTCTTGATTGCTCTAACCTTGACGCTCTGTGCGTAAAAGATCAAACATTGACAAATGACAGTGAGTACATCTTTTTTTCTGTCTGTATGTTACCGTGTTTCCCTTGACTTTGTATAGCTTTCGACTGATGTCTACTTTATTTTATGATTTAAAGGTGTGGAGAAAGTTATAGGATGGGCTTTGAGTCATCACTTTATGCAGAGTTCTGAAGCTTTTGTAAAGGATGCTAAACCTGTGCTTTCTAATGAAAGGTACTGGCACTTAATTTATGTTTTAATAATAAATAAATAAATAAATAAATAAGATTATATGCACTTAATATCTGTTTCTTGTTGTGGATTTTAGTCTCGAGTATGGGATCAACATACTTCAAGGTACTCAAAACGAGAATAAGAGTACGAAGAAGACACTGAAGGTGAAGAAGCTTATTCATACATCTTTTGATAAGTCATTAACGTAAAATACTTTCAATAAAAGTTCTGATGTAAATGTCTCGTGATACTTCAGGACGTGGTTACTGAAAACGAATTTGAGAAGCGACTTCTGGCTGAAGTTATTCCTCCTACTGAGCTTGGTGTTACTTTTGAGGATATTGGAGCTCTGGAATCTGTGAAGGATACTTTGAAGGAGTTGGTTATGTTACCACTTCAGAGGCCTGAATTGTTTTGCAAAGGACAGCTAACGAAGGTAAAAGCACAAGTATTTCTGTTATTCTTCTATCCATAATTTATTATGTTTCTCAGTTTATCTGACTCGAAAAAATCAAATTATGTTTTGCAGCCTTGTAAAGGAATCTTGCTCTTTGGACCCCCTGGTACCGGTAAAACGATGCTTGCAAAAGCTGTGGCTACTGAGGCGGGTGCAAATTTTATCAACATATCAATGTCAAGTATTACTTCAAAGGTACTTCACTCGTTACTAGATGTGGCAATTTCGACCCATTTGATTATATGCGTGATTTGGATTTTATACATTCTGTCTGAAATGGGTCAAACGGGTAAAAGTAAAGATCTAGCTAAGAATGAAATTTGTCGAACGGTTCAAAAGTCTCCCATGGTGTATTCAATGTTCGTAAAACCTCTAAATTTGATTAAAAATAGTTAAGTATATATTAATTTTAAGAAATTCTGACAAATGTTTTTGGATCAACCACATGTGATGCATTTTGACAAGTTTTGCAAATTACTTGTGACCTTATTAGAAAATAGTTAAGTATATATTAATTTTAAGAAATTGCGACAAATGTTTTTGGATCAACTGCATGTGATGCATTTTGACAAGTTTTGCAAATTACTTGTGCTGACCTGCTAAATGCTAACCAACCGGCAGCCTAGACCTTTTTGCCATCTTTACTCGGTGCAGATTATCAAATTTTAAGTATTGCTTTGTTAGTTGATTGACCCTCGTGATACATTTTTGCAGTGGTTTGGCGAAGGAGAGAAGTATGTCAAAGCAGTTTTCAGCCTTGCTAGTAAAATCTCACCCAGTGTAGTCTTTGTTGATGAGGTTGGTACATGTTTTTAATTGCTTTCGTTTAGCTTCTCATATCTTTTAGCCTCTAAACAGAAAGATATATAGATGTTACTTGCTGTTTCTTGATGCCTTTATAAGTATTCTAAAGTATTAGTCTTTTTTTATCCTTCTTGGGAACTAAGGCGATTTCTGTCTTTGAAATCTTTTATATTATTATTCATAGGTGGACAGCATGCTGGGAAGACGTGAAAATCCTGGTGAGCATGAAGCAATGCGTAAAATGAAGAATGAGTTTATGATGAATTGGGATGGTTTACGTACAAAGGACAAAGAACGTGTACTTGTACTCGCTGCTACCAATAGGCCTTTTGATCTTGATGAAGCTGTAATCAGGAGATTACCTCGCAGGTTTGAAATCTCAACACGTTTTTTGGTATCATCATTTTGTTTATAATTTAAATCTCTTTTACTAATGGCTGTGCGGTGTGGCACAAAAGTCTCATGCACATTAGCTTCTAGGAAAAGTATGAACTAATATATTAAAGTATTTTGCATCCTCCAAGAATTTTTTGGTCCAAAGGAGTTTATTTTGTTGTGTTTTAATTTATTTCACAAACTTTGTTATTGATTAACAATCTCGTCTCTGAAGGCTATTTGTTTTATCTAAAAATCTGTGGGACTAAATCACAACTGGGACTACATTTAAGTAAGTGGTTTAAGCATTTGAAAAAACTTTGCTGACTTTTGAACCATTTGTCCCATTGGAGGTTACTACCTATAGCCCAGTGCGGCTAATTTTCTTGAAAATGGGTTGAGTTTGCTCCTATTAGTAAATTGCATCTCATCAAAATCAGAAAAAATTATATATGTTCCAGTATGTGCTCACCAAGCTATTGTTTCTGGCTCGATCGCAGGTTGATGGTAAATTTACCAGATGCCGCAAACAGGGAGAAAATTCTGAGAGTAATTTTGGCAAAAGAAGAATTGGCACCTGGTATGGATCTTGAAGCAGTGGCTGCTATGACAGATGGGTACTCGGGAAGTGATTTGAAGGTCTATCTTTTTTTCTTCTTGCTATGTGTTCAATCTGTTGTTATTTTTTTCACATATCACTCTCCTTTTTGTTGCGGTTATCTGAACTGTTGGTTTATCTGTTTAAATTTTACAGAATCTTTGCGTGACAGCCGCCCACTGTCCAATAAGAGAAATTCTGGAAAAGGAAAAGAAGGTTTGCTTTCTCTATTGTTATTCATTATGTTACTAGAAGTGGCAGTGTTAGTGTCCAGGAACGTCCCGACTTAGGTTGTATATGATTACTGACCCGCCCAGTTCTAAAAAAAATTTACAAATGGAAACCCTTCAGATAGGGTGAAGATGTCAATTGTCTCCTAGAATGTATTCAAATAATTACAATGTCCTACATCAATTTCGTAACAATATACAAAAAAGTTAAATGAATAGTTTTGGCCTCAGCTTGACAGACCTGTTTTGAATGGCACCATTAAAGTTACCTGTTTTTACCTGTTATACAACCCAGCTGACCAGCCTGTTTTGCCACTAAACCTAGGTCTACTTCCCTATGTTATAATAGAAGGTAATGTGTTATATGGCATTCTGATTATATTGTATTTTCATTCTGCAGGATAATGCTTTGGCATTGGCAGAAAATAGACCACCACCTGCTTTGCATAGCAGTGCAGATGTCCGTCCTCTAAATTTGGACGATTTTAAGTATGCACATGATCAGGTATATAATAATGCAAACTTTGAATTAACGACACAGATTTTTTTGTAGCCGTACAGTTTTTATAAATTAGTAGCAAAAGGGAAACTAATGTGCAAATTGGAACTTTCAGGTATGCGCAAGTGTGTCATCAGAGTCTGCAAATATGAACGAGTTACTCCAATGGAATGAATTATATGGTGAAGGAGGATCCAGAAAGAAGAAGCTCCTCAGTTACTTCATGTAGAAGATGTATTAATTGTATAGAAGTCTGTCCCCGTGTTTACTCTTTTTTTTTACAATTAGTGTGGGATAAGAGACTTGTCAATGTTGATTAGTTTTACTTCATAAAATCCCATCCTGATATACAAAAGAACCTGTATCAATGGAAATTCCATTGCAGGTTGTCACCGAAAAGTTTTTTCTTTTCTTTCTTTGTATCGAGCCCATGTGTATTATTTATTTAGTTTATACTTGTTTTTCGGAGCAACTTACTTGTCGTTCTTAAGTTCTTATGCCTGTATAGATTAACTAAATTACTATATAATTGCCCAATATTAGTGAATGTTGTTATTCCGCATTAACATTCATGTTAGAGATGCCTCCCCTTTACGATCAAGTTTTGCCCATTGAAATCTCTGAAACACGGTAAGTTTTTGGTGTTGACTTCATTGCTTCATCTAATGGTCAAAATCTTGTCTTAACGAATGCGGATAGTGTCATGAGCTGGATAATTCCATGCATCTAACCTTTTCAGCTAGTGTAAATATTGTTTACTTTCTTATTTTCTGTAACAGTCAATGTATACTAGACTACTAGTCCAGAAATTAGCAAAAATGAGATGAACAAGGATTTAAAATGCCCGCGTGTTGTGTCGGGATTAACTTTATACTTAAGACCATAGACGGAACTTGAACATTTTTTTTGGGGGGACCGAATTTATTTTGGGGGGGCCGAATCGGAGTTTTGTTTGTAACCTCAACTAAATTACCCCTAAAACATGTAATATTTACACTAGGTGCCGCAAATTTTGGGGGCAGTTTTATATCGGAAATAGTTTTGCAACTTCACTTTTCTTTCTTAATGCGCATTTTATTATAAAGTTTGTCAATAAAATTTAGACAAATATAGCAAAACATTGTTAACTAGTCTAGTCGGATTTGGTTGAAACAAAATCTTATTTGAACACTTATTTACAAGCAGTAATAATACCAACTTATCATTTATTGAATAACAATTAATTATATAACCCAATAAGTTATAAGTCAAAGTCAAATATTGCAAAACTAAAGGGTTAAAAATGAGAAAATGAAATGCATAGTAAGTGTTTTGATAAAATTCAATTAGATATAAGTCAAATGATGCAAAACAAAAAAAAGGCATAAGTGAAAATTTAAAATGAATGGTAATTTTTTTATTTATTTTTATTTTAAATAATTGATAATCAAGTTAGATAGCTAATTTTTTCAACTTCAAAAGCAGCTAATTTATTCATTATCAGCATACTTTACAACAACTAAACCATGACACTAACCTCAACACAAATGCTTTGTATACACCATGGTATATCAACTAGCAAAGTTTTCTCTCTTTAGCCTATGTGGGACAAACATCCTTACGGGTTTAAAAACTTTAGTGATCCTCGTAATATACATTAGGCAAACCGTTCATCAATCGTTTTGAAAATAAGACATAAGGCTCTTAGACCAAGACACCAAGTTGTCTTTTGTGAGTTAAATAAGTTGCAAAACATTAAACATAGGCATTAAACTCTTGCTAGCCACTAAAATCAGCCTAAAGTTATATGTCCCATAATTTAAAATATTGGTTTAAAGCACAAGAAGTTGATCACAAGTGCACTTGCCACCCTACTTGATAATTTCCTCCCTTTTGAGACTAAATTCTAAATTGTAATCAATTTCTTTAATTCATCTTTTAAAAACTAGCAGTATTAGCTGTAGCCATAGAAGTAGTTTGATTGTTTATTCGCCTTGACTATAAACGTGGATTAAGATTATAATAAACTTATAATTGTCACATACAATATATGTGGTTTGACTTAAGCCATCTAAGAAAGATGTTTAGATAAGTGTGGCGAGTATTAAATAAAATGTTTGACATTATTAGTTTATTACCTTGAGTATGAGTTAAATGTTAAAATGAGTTTTTAAGTAAAATGTTGTTGTTTAGTAAATAGTGGTTCTTTCGGGATAAGTCTGGTTTCAAGATCTATGAACAAAGAGAAGGGTCTAAACTAAAAAAAAGAAAAAAAAGAGAAAAGAAAAAGCAAGTTGATGAAGTCATTATAAGCCAGCGGCGGAACCAGGAACTAATTTCAGGGGTAGCGAAAAAAAAAAAGTTAACGATAATTTTTTTTAACCGTACATTTAAATAATTAAAAAAACGCAATAATAGAATAAGTTAAACAAATACCTAATAGATCTCAGAACTCTCCTCTTCGGTCTTTCATAGCTAGAAAACGAACCATTACATCTTCATTCGTTACTTCGTCAAATGTCTCTCCTTCGACAGCACATACC
>LBNU01008754.1:95549-116507 GCA_014162995.1 Artemisia annua
GTTAACAAAAAAAAAAAAAAAAAAAAAAAAAAAAAAAAAAAAAAAAAAAAAACACAAAAAAACTTGTCTATTTTTATTATTAATTATAAAATATTTACTATTCAAGTAGTTAAATAATAACAACTTATCACTTATTGAATAAAAACTAATTATATAACTGAATAAGTTACAAGTCAAATATTGCAAAACTAAAAGGTTAAAAATGAGAAAATGAAATGCATAATAAGTGTTTTGATAAAATTCAATTGGATATGAGTCGAATGATTGCAAAACTAAAAAGTCATAAATGAAAATTTAAAATGAATAGTATTTTTTTTTTTTTGATAATTGATAATAAGGGTAGATAGCTGTGACTTAAAAATGTATATGATCTACAAAAGTTAAGAATTTATATGAATTTCTAGGAGTAACTTATATATGTATATGATCTAAAAAAGTTAAGAATTTGTATCAATTTTTAGGATGTAAAGTAAGTGGATAATATTTTCATTATCAACATACTTTACAACAACTAAAACAACATGACACTAATCTCAACACAAATGCTTTATATACGCCATGGTATATCAACTAGCAAAGTTTTCTCTCTTTTGCCTATGTGGGACAAACATGCTTGTGGGGTTAAAAACATTAATGAACCTCATAATATACATCAATCGTTTTGAAAATAAGACATAAGGCTCTTAGACCAATTTGTTTGTTGTGAGTTAAATAAGTTGCAAGACATTAAACATAGCCATAGGCATTAGACTCATGCTAGCCACTAAAATGAGCCTAAAGTTATACAGTATGTCCCATAATTAGAAATATTGGTTTGAAGCAAAAGAAGCTGATCACAAGTGCACTTGCCACCCTATGTGATAAATCCTCCCTTTTGAGACTAAACTGTAATCAATTTCTTTAATTCATCTTCTAAAAACTAGCAGTATTAGATGTTGTCGTAGAACTAGTTGTTTGGTATCATAGTTGTATATGTAATTATGAAGTGTAAAATGACGAAAAAGCTAAATACTAATTCTAAACGCCTCTTCAATCTCAAGACTTCAAGTGACATTTGATAAACAATGTTAAGAAAAGATAAACGTCCCTTGTCAATAAAACTTCTGATTCAAAACGATGCTTCTAAGCACTCTTTTTAAATGATCTTTGCCTAACATACATAGCTTTTTTGCTTCAAAAAGTCTATGAAAAGCTTTTATGCATTGGAGTAATGACTTTTTTTCACAAAGACTCGAGGATTAATACTCACAAAACAAAAGATTAATACTTGGTTTAAAACGACGTTTCATGTAACATTTCAAACAAAATGTCACCCAAACTTTTTTGACTTCTTCGATAGGTTGTCTGTCCACACACATTGTCTCATTCAAAAACTTAGCCTACAAGCATTTGGTTAAAAAAAGATCTACTACAAAATTTAATTTTTATTCTAAACACAACTTTAAAATGTTTTGCATATAAAATAGAGAAATATTTGTTTTGTATACGTTAGCCACAAGCTATTTGAGGCAGTTGGTGAGTTAAAATACAAAAAACTAAAACGCATTTTTAGATGAAAACAAATTATTTTCTTACTGAATATTGATTCGGTAAGAAAATAATTTGTTACGTTTGCCCTACGTGCATTGGGTATAGGGCCATAGGGGTGTTATGGAAGCCCCTTCCTGGGAGTTCAGTGTTATGGCATAATATTGTCAACACAACAATCTGTTATGCAATTTTTGTGTATTTTTTTAGTGAAGAAAAATGAGAAGTAAAAAATTTGAATGAGTTCAAGTTTTCATTATTACTGCTAAGAGTAGGAAAGAGATCAGTATCCTTAGTACGGTGGCAAATGTGAAAAAATGTTTGATAATTTCATCGTTAACGTTCTTGATGCTCTAAGGCCAGCATTTTCATTCCCATGAATTATGTGATTGACGAAATTAGTTGGAACTGAACCGAAGTCGAAACTTATATTACAACAAGGCTTTTAGTCCGTTGCTTGTCAACTCTTTTAGTTAGTTTAGCGAAAAAGAATGGTTAATAAGGGAAGGTAAATACATGAGTTAGGTTGGATTACAAATTTTGAAGTTTTGTAATGAGATATTAAGTTAGGTAGTCTCAGACTACGAGTTGGAGATTGACATCCTTTCACTCTTGGCCAAGGATCACGGTTCAAAAATCGAATCAGTCTGGATAAAAAAAGCCGAGTTGGCACAAAACACCAGACCAAAATGTGTTTGTTCGGGCTGGGTTCGGTCAAATAAAGAGTATTGGCGGGTTGTGCGTAAGACTGAATCAAACTAGAACAAATTGAGAACCGAATAGGAACCAAATGAGGGACCGACAACCGTACCAGAATATATTCCGTTCGATTTGTTTATCGGTTCGCTTTGTGGTTCATTGTGTTAGCCCTGCTTAGGGGGTTTAGGCCGATTGCTTGTTTAAAATATGTGATGCGTTTTGATATCGCATAATCAGATAATCAGCGGTATCAAAACGTGATTTTGAAATATGATGTTTGGATTGGTTATGTTGTTTAATATCGTGATAATTAGATAATCAGTTGAGTTTTTGGCAAATCAAATTATTTATTAGACTAATCCGTAAAATGACATAAACGGGCACCCTTTGTTATTTTAATTTATTTAAATTTACATCAACTTATCCTTTTAAAGCTAAAAATACGATATGAATACCCATAAACTACTAATAAAATATAAGAAATATATATAATACTGTTACACCCCGTGCCCGCTTTGACCAAAATTTAAAATTTTACGCGCGGAAACGCTTGACTTTTACGGACATACCGTTACTCTTTTGACTATTTATAAAAATACATACACCTTCAGACCGTGAGACTATTTTTAAATGAAAATAGACTCATTTACCTTCGAAACGATGGGTGACACGACCTCTAACGACTCACGGATTAAAAGATATGATTTTTCAAAGTTTACCAAAATCTGTCCAAATCAAACCGAAATAGTACTTTAAAATTTGACGGGTTATGCACCAAAACCCATTTTGACCCATTTACACATCAAACTACTCATACCACATCCGTTTTGCACCAAACTTTACCAACTTCAATAATTTAACATATCAAACATGTTCCATTGACACTTGACCCGTTTACACATCGAAATGGGTACATTTACCCTTTTGCCAAACACCCCCTTAAACATTGACCAATAACCATTTAACACACTTGAACACACCGTTGGCCACCCAAACTTTACCAAAAGCATTAGATTAACATAACAAACATGTTCCAAGGGCACTTGACTCGTTTACAACCCAAAATGGGCATTTTCATACATAAATCAAACACCCCTTTATACTTGACTATAAACACTTCAAACTCACTTGACATACCAAATGACTACCAAATCGTTTGGACGACCTTAACCTACAACTTGCCATTCGGCTACACGCTACCAGCCCATAAAGGACCAACAGGGGTACAAACTTACACATGAGCCCGGTATTCTACCTAAGCTCCTACACGTGCTACCTTAATCTCGCATATTCAAATCCTTAATCCTTACCTCCAAGCCATCCATATAAACATGCCAACCTACAAAACGATTAGACAACTAAATCGTAAGCACAAATGCTTAGTAAGTAAAACGATCATAACATACAATTATACTTCATTCCATATAAATAACATACACATAAACACTTACTTTCCGGGCTTACTATCCAAATCTCATCTAACCATAACATCATCATATTCCATAACAATCAACTCATCACATAAGCTAAAATCATAGCATCACATAAGCATAATCCAAGTCCATATCACTTGCCATACAACATACATAACACATATATGTTAGAAATTTGTATAACCCATGTTATCATCATTTTACTTACCTTAATCCAAGCTAAATAATATCAAGCATCGTCATCATCATCACCATCTTCCATCATCATCATCATCATCATCATCCTTATAACACCCTAAATCATAACATCATACAAACCTTAACACATAACATAATAATCATAAAAATGGTTTATACCACCATTAGCTTATTCCTAACAACACTAATCATCATATAATCATATATTGATCATATGATGATCAATCCCACTATTTACTCATCTTCCCCAAGTTAGGGTTCATAAACCCTAACTTCTCAATTCATCAATTACACTAGAATAGAGATTACTTACTTGGTGTGATCATAGCTAGGAAGGACCATAAACATGGGGCCTTCATCTTCTTCATCTTAAGTCATCATCTAGCTTCTTTCCCTCCTTTTCTTCTTCCAAAACCGACACCCATCACACCCCTTATATAAAATGGTGGAACTTAAAAGAGAAAGGTAGAATTCTCTAGAAATAGGTGTTAGTTTAACCATATGGCAACTATGGTCCCTTTGGTCCTATAACAATTCATCCTTAGTACTAGAACAAGTTGGTTCTAGTGCTAATTTGAGGTTTTGGCAAGAATAGTCCCTCTAGTACTATAACAATTTGGCATTGGTACTAGAACAAGTTGGTTCTAGTACCATTTTGAGATTCTGTCAACTTAGGTCCCTCAACTTCTTTTCCTTTATATTGGTGACACATAATACTTTCTAAACCACATTACCCATTCTTTGACTATTGGGTTTGACTCCCACGTAACATTCTTTGACTAACCAATCACGTAAAGTCTTTAGTCCTCTTTCATCCAGGGTGGGGTCCCAACACCCGGGAAACGGGTCTAACAAATACATACATGACAGTGAATACAAAGCTAAACTAATGACGATAATACATAAGTAATACGTAGTAGTTGTTAAACACCTGTACATGAAAACACTCTTCTTGGTTATTGTCAATTCTATCATTCATATAAGTTTGCCCAACCAACCTTGCTTAAGAGATCCCCTTGTTTGTTTCCATTTCTAACCTCATCAAGGCACAACTCAACGAATATGATATGTGTGGTAGGATCCCAAATAGTTTTGGAGGAATAACGTGGTCATAGTTCAAGTCCATGTCCTGTCTAGCAATAATGTCAAAGAGAACTAGAGTTGTCAATCACTTTATACAACTATATCTTGCATATTTATATCACATAAGAAAATCCCAACAATATCTCTTTGCATCATGGTTGATACGGCCGATTATTTAACTAGAGATAATTTGAAAAAGCACAATTCTTGAACACCCTAAAAACTACTCCATTATACATCACATCCATTTAGATAGACATAAAGTGAAACATAACTAAGAAAGAAAAAGAAAAAAAAGGATTTGATGTAGACATCATTTTATTCAATACATTAATGGTCCATGATAACTTTTAACTACCGACCATTATTAATCTTGACATGATCAAGCTATATAATGGTGTTCAAGTATGTCGAACCAAAAACGAAATCGGGAATTAGCATCGTGTATCTTTTATCGCAATTTATCAACTTATTTATTGTGTTATCAAAATTGCGTTTTCTAACAGCACCTCCCCACTTGCTTTTTATAAAACTGCGTTTTGAGGCATAAAAAAAACAAATAATAGATATTTTTGATTCTTTATGCCAAACACTCTTTTTAGATTAATTGCGTTTTTAAAACGCAATAAGCAGATAATCATTTCCAAATCGTACTCCCAAACACCCTCTTATAAGAATTTATAGCTTTTATAAAAGTTTGCGTGTAAGCTGATTTAAAAAATCTGTAATGATGTATTATTAACTCTTTCCCCCAACACATCTAAAGTCAACTTGCAACATATTGACCGAAACCTTTCGGTACGTGCAAATGCGTATTTTCTCTCCTTGAATGACTTCGAACCACCAAAATCTATCCTCAAAGTAGAGCAATTAAAATCATTCACAAATCCCAAAAAAAATAAATTTATAAAACAATCACCGTGCCGTATTTTCATTTCCTCATTTCCTTCATTTCATTTCGTATACTCGTTTTTTATTTCCGCTTGCTCGTTCTGTTTACTGTGCATCGGTATGACCTTTTGACATTTCCGTGAGGGTAAGTAGTGAAAGCTTGTTGTGTTATTTGCACACATAAATCCTTTCACAGACGAGTGCAAATTTATTACAGTTTTATATTAATAGTTTTGCGACTTCACTTTTCTTTCTTAATACTCATTTTATTATAAAGCGTACATAATTTGTTAGTTAAAAATTTAGACAAATATAACAAAACATTCATAACTAGTGTGGCTAACATGAATTTGGTTGAAACTAAATTTTATTTGAACGCTTATATATTTAAGTCAAGTTATCTTATATACTAAAAGCTTAAGTTGTCTTATAAATGCAAAGTGCTCACAATAAATGTTTCATGAATTGAAAGTGAAATGTGGAAGCTTCATGTGTTAGTACATTGATTTAATAGTCATGCATAAGGGTAAGTACATAGGAATCGTGCACAAAAGTTTGTACGGTACAACATGTTTCAAGCCATCTCTAAACCTCAAAGAATACAAACCAAAAATGCCATGAATGCATAAATTAAACACACCAATTAGTGGTTAGTCTTTTTACCTTCCCGTTCATGAGTTACAAATATTTTATCAACTATATAATGTATCAAAAATCACACACAACAAACCACAACTTCCTCCACACCGCGTGCACATTGGGCTACAACTTATTATGGTGGTAAAGTAAGCATCATATCGTCTTACTTATTTAGCATATTGATTTATATTATTTTATGTAAATTTCACGTGTGTTTTTTGTGTGTAACAATATAGGACATAAAGATGGTAGCTTAGGAGATTTGGTAGTAACATCATCTTCTCTAATGGTTTAAGAGATCCTAAACATCGTTGTCTTATCAATTAAGTGGAACATGCACGAACATTTTTTACTTTGATCGAAAATGCAATATATTGATTAACTGTATTTAAGTTACTAACGATCAACTATATCTATGTTTTTTGTAGCGCATCAAGAAGCATTAAAGAAAGAGATCAAGAAGTCACAAAAATTGTGTCAAGAACAAAACATGCAAAAGGCCAATGAACAACAACGACAAAGACAACAACAACAAGATCAACGCCACAGCCACCGGTGGGATGAATACTTAGCATTCATATTAATAGTACGTTACAAATTAAACATGCAATATTTTACTTCATGTAATACCGATAAACGGGCTAATACTATTGATTCGTTAGCAAGTAAGTTTATTGAAAATAATGTGACGAGCATTCAATTTTTAGTCAATAATTATTACTACACTTTGTTGGTGTATTTTAATATTTTTGCTCTTAATGTAGTTTTTTATCTTGCGTTGTGTTAATGTCACTTTCTTAATTAAACGTCTTGGAATATTGCCTGTCTTTGATATTTGATATGACTGTGTAAATTATGTCGATATTACATATTGCAAATGGTAGTATATAATAAAAATATCTTCACACTATCACATAACAATGAGAATCTTCTGTTAAACAAATATCGTTAAAAACGTTATTTTAATGATTTTATCGATCTTGCTAAGTTTTGTTAATGACAAAGTGTAACTTTAGTTTTAAGTAAAACATGATTTTAGTTTAAAGCTTGCATACTAGATTTTCTACATTGTACATTTCATATAAACACAAAATTTTCATATTTCTATAAAGTTAGAAATGTCCACATCACCATTTATGGTTAAGTTTTGTCATAATCACATTTATGGAAAGATTGTGTGGTTGACTAAACAATGGTTTTACACAGAGGTGTTGTGTGTTGACTCTCCATAGTGTTCCTTTACACAAGTTTTGTGTTATTGACCAAGTATTATGTGATGTGACTTTGGATGCAGTTTGGACAAGTTAATGCAAAACATAACTGCAGACCTGGCGGAACCCTCGTGGTAACGGGCCGGAACCTTGTGAGGGTTCCGCCATTATCCGCCGCTTGAAGTTTGTTTGATTATAAATACCAAGCCATTTGCTAGCATTTTCTTTTATCACTTCTCATCATATTTTGAAAACTACATTCATCTAACCCTTTATCTCTCATTGTTGTGAATACTCTTTTTGTAGCAAAGAAGTTCACATACATATAAGTTACAAGTATTCAACCTCAACGTGCAGACTGTTAGCTTAGCATCGTGTAGACTTTTGTAGTTTACACTTCATTTGAATTGTGTGTTATAAGTTGTGATCGTTATATTTTAGGCCTTAAATAACATAGTTTACGGAGTGGTTGTACCCTTGGGTAAGAGAAATCGACATCTAGTATTAGTGGGTCGGTAAAATTGTAAGCCGGCGTGTAGGTTTCTCCGCCGGATAAAGGAGCTTGTTGACTTAGTGAAGAAACTCTCGATTGGATACTCGGGCCGTGGACGTAGGGCAAGGAAAAGAGAGTTCCTTGTAGCCGAACCACGATAAACAATCGTGTCATGGTTTGATCGTTTCTTTCTTTATACTTGCATATTGTGTATTGTCTTTGTGTTCATATCTTTGATTAAACGGAAAGTTTCAAAAGATAATTAAACTAAAAACGGGTAAACTATTCAACCCCCTTCTAGTTTTCCACATCTTCTAAATCGAAGAAGTATATAAAGGAGAATAAAATTGTATTTCAAATGTTATCCTACACCTATCATGAGGTAAGCATTATTCATTTGAGTTTGAGATCATGTGATTCATGTCGTCATACTGTAAATAATTAGAATGAGTTACTAATGAATGCTCCAAATTCGATATTATAGTTTATGGAAAAATGTTGTAATAATGCATTAATTAAAAAATAATTTATGTAACTTACTCACATTAAAAGATTACATATGAAAAGCCTCATTTAAATATAACACTTTGCAAAAAACCTCTTCACATTAAAGAAAGAGATCGACAAGTCACGAAAATTGTATCAAGAACAAAACATGCAAAATGCCAATGAACAACAACGACAAAGACAACAACAAGAAGAACAACAACAAGAACAACGCCACGGCCACCGGTGTCAATATAGATTAATACTTAGCATTCATATTAATAGTACGTCACAAATTAAACATGCAATATTTTACTATACGAATTATAATTTATTATACGAATTATAATTTATACTCTTGAATATACTAATCACTTTAGTGTTTTATGTTTTTATAGTTTTGTTAAAAAGGAAATTTGTTTTATAGTTTGCTTTTGATAATGTAATTTATTTGAACAACGAAGTCCGGCTTTCACAAAAAAAATGAGAGTTTCAAACATGAACCGAAAATTAGTCCCGAACATTACGAAAAAAACAATTAGATCCAACATGTGTGGATCGCATAGGTCCTAAGGCAGTCCAAACTTGTGTGCATTGCACGTGGATGAATATAAAAGGTATCCAATATTAATGTCATCGCTTCATATTGAAAATAATTTATGTAACTTATACATATTAAAAAATTACATGTGAAGAGACTCTTTTCAATGTAACATCTTGAAAAAAATCTCTTCACATATACTCTTTTAATGTCAATAAACTATTTTAAATGTGTGTCATACTTAGAAATGTGATACCATTACAGCTTTGATATATAATGACGAAAATAAGTTCTGAAGATTACGATATAAAAATTTATATACAGCCCATGTGCAACTCAATAAAGTATTCTAAGTACGTATAAAGCTTAGCAAATGTGTGACACCATGAAAACTTAAATATAAAATTACGAAAATAAATGCCGAATATTACGCTATGAAAACTTCTATATAGCCCATGTGCATCGCACGTATTTTAAATCTATGAAAATTTCTATACAGCACATGTGCATCGCACGGGCATTGTTGACTATCATAAGAAATAGTTATAACTTCGCCCAATGTATTAATATTAGTTAGTTCCAATAAAAAATGAGAGAGTCAATACCAAAATAAATAGACAAAAAATATTACGTAAAAAATACATCTTAAAAGATTACATGTCAATAAACTATTTTAAATACGTATCATGCTTACAAAATGTATGCTACCATGACAACTTATATATACAATGACAAAAATACGTCCCGAATATAAAATGACGAAAATAAATGACGGATCCATGATCAAAATGACGAAAATTTGTGCTGAACAATAACAATTTAAATATATAATACCATCATATACAGCCCGGGGCATCGCCCGGGTCTGAATGACTCGTAGTAAATAATAGTCAAGCTCATGCATTATATAATGCTTGAATTAACTTCTCTCTTAAATAGGATTAAAACATCCCATTTGTACTTTTCAAGTAATACATCTTGACAAGCTAAGTGTACAAACTTATTTAGCACATAATATCCTTAGTTTCACACATCGGTCAAAACGTATTAAATAATGGCCGAACTCTTTGTTAAGAAGTCATTAAATAACTTTTTAATATAAAGTATGCGGTAATTAATAATTCATATGCCTTTATATAAATATTCACTTTTCTATTTTGAAATGCATAAAATAAGTGTGTACGTGATTTGCTTTTCAAATAATTAAAAGAGATTTTAGCATGTAGAAATGATATTTGATCAATGAACAATAAAGTTAGTTGAAAATTTAAAACCATTGTGTAATTTAAAAATGAACATTTATTTTGAGACGGATGGTAGTAGTTAATTTGATGGAGTAGCAAGAAAGGAATAAAGGATCAACTACACCAACAATATAACACATTTGCTTGAAATATTAGTTGAAGATTAGGTATATATATTAGTTACGGCAATCACTTTTATTGCTATAGAATGTTAACAACAATTACATCATACATAAATTATACCAAATGCGATATATTGATTGAAATTAAATTTTACAAAAAAAAAATAAAAAAATAAATTAGTATTTTGTTATGTACATTGAAATTCTGACATGTCTATACTACATATACATAGAAAACACATTTGCTTAAAACTTAAAAACTTAAAAATATTTCACATTCAAATTAATGCTACTATAAACCGACGTCACTGTGCCCGAATATTTATATAGTTTGTTTGAAGCCATAAATTCTGAAACTTAATTAATTAAATTCTAGTCACCATTTTCTTTCTTACATGTTTAAAGTCAAGAATAAATGCAACAATAAATATAGGCATATCAAAATTTATTTCATTTCTCATATAAATATGTTCATCACATTCATTTATCATTCATAAACAAAACGAGTACCAATATGAAAAGATCCTCGATTTACACTGCATTTCTCTTGTTTCTCGTTGTCATAGGTAATTTTTGTTTCCTTACTTCTCAATCACTATTTTCTAAATTTTAATTTCATATAAATCAACAAGATTTTACATTTTGGAAAGACATTGTCCAAGTAATAACTTCATGTCCATTAATACTAGCTAATTTATGTGTGTACTTTGAATTTGCAGGTATGGAGTTGGTGGTATCCCAACCAGGAGTATGCACTGACACTAATTTTCTACCCATATGTTTCAAAAAAAATTGTATGAATCTTTGCATAGCAAAATATGGATTGCGTACTTATGGAGAATGCAAAGGCCCATTTATTTGCCGTTGTCATTTTGACTGCCCAGCAAAGGATGGAAAAACTAGGCCTAACTTACCATACCCTCCGCACAATAAGAACCTCGATGCTTGAAGTTTAATATTTGATAATGAACTAGGCTCGCTTGATGAACGAGTTATTTAGTTTAACTATAGTGAAATTTTATTCAAAATTTTCCCTAAGAGAATCATTTCTATTGTGTTTGGTTGTTGAATGCATAACATTATCGTCAAATTACAGATTAATATTTTGGGTGCAATTCTATATTTACATTTATTAAGCTTATAGCTAAGTATACCTTCTTATCTTAATCGCAAACGAGGTGCCTACGTATTTTTCAAAAGGATTGACATCTTATCATGTTTAATTTTCCCATGTTCTTTTACTGTTGGTGATATTATGAGATGAACTAAAATAACGGGTCTCTTGTTTCGGTAAGTGATGGTCCTATTTAATCATATCTTTTTTTTTTTAATTGATTTAATATGACCAGCATGAGAGGTTAATTTAAGACGATGCTTATCCATCTAAAATATATGAAAGGTATCGTGATTGCAAAATATCATTACATTTACGGGAGTATGAACATTTGTCTTCAAATGGTCCAGAAAAATGACACATGTTCGTTTGGTTGATTAATTGGACATAAATGTTATTTTACCTATACAAAGATTGTGTATTTATAATCTTAAATAGCTAACTTCTTAACATTAAGTGATTTTCTTAAAATTGATTATATATAGCACAATTCAATTTACTACATACTAGAAAAGATTTTCGTATCATTTTATGATATGTAATGACCAGTCACTGAATTACATGGATATGTTCGTAAAAAATGTAGACTATTTTTCGGTTGTTTTCACTTGGCGTTAATATATTTATCAATTATAAATTGATTATTCTCATGTTTAATGCATGCCGGGAAACAGAAATAGCTACTTAAACTTTATACTTCTACGAAAACATGGTTATATTTAGATTAGTAATTACAAAGAAACTAATGTAATTTATATAATTGTTATTTATTACATGTCTCATAAAGACCACCTGGTTAGTTTTTGCCTCTATAAGTACGAGGCATTATACAACCCGTGCGATGCATGGGCTGGTGATTGAATAATCAATTTTTTTTCATAATGTTGGTGCAGATGTAGTATATGACGGTTGATTGTTATTGATTATTTATTTACGTGTGTAGTAAAATTTTAATTATAAATGGGATTTTTTTATGTTGACCCGTGTGGTCATAATCAGTATCATGTTGACCCGTGTGGTCATATTCAATATCATGTTGACCCGTGTGGTCAAATTCAGCTTTGAAACAACCCGACTTTCTTGACACCACAACTTTGTCAACAACATCAATGCACGGTCTTTTGGTTGAATATTGGTTGAATAATTATGATTTTAATTATATGTTGACCCGTGTGGTCATAATCAGTATCATGTTGACCCGTGTGGTCATATTCAGCTTTGAAATAACCCGACTTTCTTGACACCACAACTTTGTCAACAACATCAATGTAATTCAATGATTATTTTTTCCCTTTCATACGACATACTAAATAACGGATAATTTTACTTCATAGTCTCAAAAGACAATTTACCAAAACACAACCCACTATGTTATTCGTTTCACTTAATTTGAATATATGCACATATTATATAAATAACTACGAAATTATAATTCGATGACTATCCCTTTAGTATTATGATGACGGCTGACAACATGTTTTTAGTTAAAAATCGAATTAATATTAACAAAATATGAATAAAAACAACTCAAGTATAACATTAAAAACCAAAATGTTGTGTAACCAAATGAAAGCATAGAAATAAATTTCCGTACTCAACTTAATAAGCGAAACAATGGACTAAAAATATCCAAATGTTCAATGAATTGTCCCTGTCCTCCAGCAATCAAAACTGATTATTACAACTTTGAGATAGAAAGATAATCATACACAAAACACATATTTAAATGCCCATAGGTAACTCACTTTAAGAGGTGAGTTATTTTAGAAACTAAGTTTTTCTTGCAAACTGAGGGACAAATCCCCACCATCCATCTAGTTTGATCTAATAGTGGGGATTAACCTAAGATTTAATAGGGCAACCTAAGTCCATGTTTTTTTTTCTTGTCTTTTTGTCTTTTTTATTTATTCAATTTTTTTTTTCTTTTTTTTTTGTCTTTTTTACTATTCACGTATTTCATTTCTTTTTTTTCTTTTTTTTTTCCAATTGACTTTTTTTTTCCCTTTTTTCCTTCTTTTTTTTCCTTTTTTCCTTCTTTTTTTTCTTTCTTTTTTCATTTGTGCATTCTTTACTATTCAAGCTTTTTTGTTTTTTTTTCACCCTATTTTTTGTCTTTTTTTAATTCATTTTTTTTTCTTTTTTTTAATTCACACGTTTTTTTTCACTTGCTTACGTTTTCTTCTGTTTTCATACGTTTTTGTCGGTTTTCATACGTTTTCGCCCGTTTTCATACGTTTTGGCCGATTTTCATACGTTTTTGTCTGTTTTATACGTTTTCGTCCGTTTTCATACGTTTTTGTCTGTTTCCATACATTTTCATCAGTTTTCTTACGTTTTCGTCTGTTTTCTTACGTTTTCACACGTTTTCGCCTGTTTTCTTACGTTTTCGCCCGTTTTCGTCCGTTTTTGTCTGTTTTCATACGTTTTCGTCTGTTTTCTTAAGTTTTTGTCCGTTTTCGTTCGTTTTCATATGTTTTCGCCTGTTTTCTTATGTTTTCGCCCGTTTTCATATGTTTTTGTCTATTTTCATACGTTTTCATCAATTTTCTTACGTTTTCTTGTGTTTTCTTACGTTTTCATACATTTCCGCACGTTTTCATACGCTTTAATACGTTTTCATCCATTTTCTTTCTTTTTCGTCCATTTTTCATACGTTTTCGTCTATTTTCAGACGTGCTTTTATGCTTTCATACGTTTTTGTCCGTTTTCATACATATTCGTCTGTTTTCTTGCGTTTTCATCCGTTTTCTGACGCTTTCGTCCATTTTCATACGTTTTCATTCGTTTTCTTACATTCTCATTCGTTTTCGTCCGTTTTCATCCGTTTTCTTTCATTTTCCTCAATTTTTCATACATTTTCGTCCTTTTTCATTTTTTTTTTTTACACTTTCATATGTTTTCATCTGTTTTCATTCATTTTTGTCCATTTTTAAATGCTTTTGGCCGTTTTCAGACGTTTTTCATACGTTTCTGAACATAAGAGATATTATATGATATTCAAAATATCACAAGTGATATTCAGTGATATCCTGAATATCACAAGTGATATTTTGAATATCAGATGTGATATTCTTTGATTTTCTGGATATCACAAGTGATATTCTAAGTACCACAAATGATATTCTTAATATCATAAATGATATTCTGTGATATTCAGAATATCACTTGTGATATTCATCACAAGTGATATTCTAAATATCACTCATCACAAGTTATATTCTGAATATCACAAGTGATATTCTGAATATCACAAGTGATTTTCTGAATATCACAAGTGATTTTCAACTAATGTTTTGTAAGTGAATATCACAAGTGATATTCTGAATATCACAAGTGATTTTCTGAATATCACAAGTAATTTTCAACTAATGTTTTGTAACATGAAAATCACAATTGATATTCAGAAAATCAAAAGAGATAGATATTCAGAAAATCACAAGTGATATTCAGAATATCACAAGTGATATTCAAAACGTATGAAAAACGTAAGAAAATAGACGAAAACATAAGAAAATCACAAGTGATATTCAGAAAATCACAAGTGATATTCAGAATATTACAAGTGATTTCACGTTTTCTTTTAATTCACCGTTTTTTACTTTCTAACGTTTTTGTCCATTTTCAGAATATTACAAGTGATATTCGGTGATATTAAGAATATCAATTGTGATATTTAGAAACGGACGAAAACGAACGAATACGTATGAAAGCGTAAAAACATGTTTGAAAACGGATGAAAACGTATGAAAAATGGACAAAATTGAAAGAAAACAGACAAAAACAGAGGAAGGCATATGAAAACGGACGAAAATATATGGAAACGTGTAAAAACTGCCGAGAACGTATGAAAACGAACGAAAATGTCTAAACCTTTCAAAAACGTATAAAAATGAAAGAAAACGTATGAAAACGAACGGAAACGTATATAAACGTATGAAAACAGACAAAAACATATAAAAACAGACGAAAACGTAAAAAAAATGGATGAAAACGTATGAAAACAGACGAAACATATGAAAACGAAAAAAAACGTCTGAAAACGTATAAAAGCTGCCGAAACGTATGAAGACGGACGAAAACGTCTGAAAACGGACAAAAGTGTATGAAAACGGACGAAAACGTATGAAAACGGAAGAAAACGTATGAAAACAAACGAAAACGTATAAAGACATACGAAAACGTAAAAGAATGGATGAAAACGTATGAAAACGAACGAAAACATATGATAACGAACAAAAACGTCTGAAAACGTGTAGAAGCTGCCGAAACGTATGAAGACGGACGAAAACGTTTGAAACGGACAAAAATGTATGAAAACGAATGAAAACGGATGAAAACGAATGAAAACGGACGAAAACGGACGAAAACGTAAAAAAACGGACGAAAATGGACAGTAATGTCTGAAAACGTATAAAAACTGCCGAAAACGGATGAAAACGGAGGAAAACATATAAAAATTGACGAAAACATATGAAAACGTTTTTGTCCGTTTTCATATGTTTTCGTCTGTTTTCATACGTTTTTGTCCGTTTTCATACATATTCGTCTGTTTTCTTGCGTTTTCATCCGTTTTCTTACGCTTTCGTCCATTTTCATACGTTTTCATTCGTTTTCTTACATTCTCATTCGTTTTCGTCCGTTTTCATCCGTTTTCTTTCATTTTCCTCAATTTTTCATACATTTTCGTCCTTTTTCATATGTGTTTTTACACTTTCATACGTTTTCATCTGTTTTCATTCATTTTTGTCCATTTTTAAATGCTTTTGGCCGTTTTCAGACGTTTTTCATACGTTTCTGAACATAAGAGATATTATATGATATTCAGAATATCACAAGTGATATTCAGTGATATCCTGAATATCACAAGTGATATTTTGAATATCAGATGTGATATTCTTTGATTTTTTGGATATCACAAGTGATATTCTAAGTACCACAAATGATATTCTTAATATCATAAATGATATTCTGTGATATTCAGAATATCACTTGTGATATTCATCACAAGTGATATTCTGAATATCACAAGTGATATTCTGAATATCACAAGTGATTTTCTAAATATCACAAGTGATTTTCAACTAATGTTTTGTAAGTGAATATCACAAGTAATTTTCAACTAATGTTTTGTAACATGAAAATCACAATTGATATTCAGAAAATCAAAAGAGATAGATATTCAGAAGATCACAAGTGATATTCAGAATATCTCAAGTGATATTCAAAACGTATGAAAAACGTAAGAAAATAGACGAAAACATAAGAAAATCACAAGTGATATTCAGAATATTACAAGTGATTTCACTTTTTCTTTTAATTCACCGTTTTTTACTTTCTAACGTTTTTGTCCATTTTCAGAATATTACAAGTGATATTCGGTGATATTAAGAATATCAATTGTGATATTTAGAAACGGACGAAAACGAACGAATACGTATGAAAGCGTAAAAACATGTTTGAAAACGGATGAAAACGTATGAAAAATGGACAAAATTGAAAGAAAACAGACGAAAACGGAGGAAGGCATATGAAAACGGACGAAAATATATGGAAACGTGTAAAAACTGCCGAGAACGTATGAAAACGGACGAAAATGTCTAAACCTTTCAAAAATGTATAAAAATGAAAGAAAACGTATGAAAACGAACGGAAACGTATATAAACATATGAAAACAGACAAAAACATATAAAAACAGACGAAAACGTAAAAAAAAATGGATGAAAACGTATGAAAACAGACGAAAACATATGAAAACGAACAAAAACGTCTGAAAACGTATAAAAGCTGCCGAAACGTATGAAGACGGACGAAAACGTCTGAAAACGGACAAAAGTGTATGAAAACGGACGAAAACGTAAGAAAACGGAAGAAAACGTATGAAAACAGACGAAAACGTATAAAAACATACGAAAACGTAAAAGAATGGATGAAAACGTATGAAAACGGATGAAAACATATGATAACGAACAAAAACGTCTGAAAACGTGTAGAAGCTGCCGAAACGTATGAAGACGGACGAAAACGTTTGAAAACGGACAAAAATGTATGAAAACGAATGAAAACGTATGAAAACGAATGAAAACGGACGAAAACGTAAGAAAACGGACGAAAGCAGACGAAAACGTAAAAAAACGGACGAAAACGGACAGTAATGTCTGAAAACGTATAAAAACTGCCGAAAACGGATAAAAACGGAGGAAAACATATAAAAATTGACGAAAACATATGAAAAAGTCTAAAAATGAGCGGAAACTCAAAAAACGGACGAAAAAGTATGAAAACGGACGAAAACGTGTATAAACGTATGAGAACGGACATAAATGAAAGAAAACGGACGAAAACGAATGAAAACGGACGAAAACGTAAGAAATTGAAAAAAAAAAACATGAATTTAAATAAAAAGCGTGAATTTTAAAAAAATATATACATGAATTTTTTTTTTAAAGAAAAAAAAAAAAAGAATCAAAAAAACATTTATTAAAAAAAAGAAAAAAAAAAGTGTAAATAGAAAGAAAAAAAAAAACGTAAAGAAAAAAGAAAGAAAAAAAAAAGGTAAAAGGAAAAAAGAAAGAAGCCTTAATAGAAAAAATGGGAAAAAGAACATGAATAGAAACAAGAAAAGACAAAAAAAAAAAAAAAGGAAAAAAAATGAGTAAATAAGAAAGAAAAAAAGACAAGAAAAAAAACATGGACTTAGGTTGCCCTATTAAATCTTAGGTTAATCCCCACCTTTAGATCAAATTAGATGGATGGTGGGGATTTGTCCCTTAGTTTGTAGCAAAAAACTAGTTTGCAAAATAACTTTTCTCCTCACTTTAATTATAAAGATGTAAACAATAAGCATCATATTTCTATCAAAATGATTTCATTAGAACATTTTAAACATAAAATTAATCTTATTTATATCTTAAAGTGGACTTTTTTGGCAAGTTGTTTCATTATTGATTTTTTTTTTGAACATCGTTTCATTATTGATTACTTTACTAAACAATATAAAATTTAACAATTTAAACACATGATCTATTACGACATGTTCATATATAAAGTGCATGGTTTCATTTTTAACTTGAGAGCACTGTACGTAACTTACAATAATAATATATCTATAAATTAAGCAGCAATATGTACAGGATGACTTTTGCCATTTTAATTAATAACCTATATTCTCATATTATGGCTTTCAAGTTCAACTTGTCCTATGGTCCATGATCCATACGATTTGCACATTTAAAAGAGATATTAATCCCCCTAATTTCGGCCCTCTAAACACGCTCCATAACTGACCAAGTCAATGCAAATTAATTTTTTTGAACATCAATGCAAATTAATTCACATTATTATTTTCCTAAATTGGAGACACGCTCCCCTTATTTTCTTATACGTTTTCCTTCTCCTCCTCTTCATACGAATCACACAACCACAAAACAAACACAACTGCTACTCTTTTTGTCTCAAGGTCCAAGTATTCGAAGTTGGCTGTTGTGGTTCGTGGGTCTGAGTATTGAATTCGTGGGTACCCTAACAACATAAGCCGCCTCCCTCTTCTTCATCGGCAGCCACATACACACCAACTATCGGCAGCCACATACACACCAACTATCGGCATTCACTATTCTTGCGAACACGCTTTGCAGCCAAAATGAAATCCACCCCACACCTAACTTTTCTTCCAAAGATATCATCTCCATCTCCTTCATCTCATCTGTTGTAGACACAATCACACAAGCAAACCGTACCCGTGAATCTTATTGTGATTTTGTGTTTATTTGAGGCATCATATGTAGTCTCGACTTCAAGATCTTTGCTAAAAGGTCTCGGGTAGATTGTTTTATTTGCTAAAAGGTCTCGGGTATGTTAAGTTATAAGATCTATGATGAGATGATTCTTTCGTTTGATTGACCTTTAAAAGGTTTGATTGACATTCCGCTTCTTTTCTCTCTACCTCAAACACACAGCCTCCCCACCTCGTGTCCAAAAAAAATTAGATCCGGTATTTTTTTTTCTTACTACTCCATACGAATCACACAAAAAGACTATTCTTTTCTTTGTTTTCTTCGCAAATCAAACGCGCTTCTTTGGTTCTTACTGCATGACAAAGAGGAAGACTGAGATATTAAACGAACCGAACGTAGTAAACATTTCATTAACCGTTTGGTTAAAAAGTTCATTTATTTTTGTTTATTACGAACAAAACAATATTTTATGTTCGTTTAGTTAAATGAACAAACATGAACAAAAGTCGTGTCCGTTCATTTATGTTCGTGAACGCCCGATTATGCGTTCGTTAACGTTTGTTTATGTTCATTTACTTATTTATGTTCGTATATCATATCTTTTAGTTGTATAATTTTAAATTTGATTTGTTTAAATAAATCAACACTTATAAAACAATATATTGTGCATACTTTAATAAAGTTTATGTTTGTTATTTATGTTCATTTATGATCGATCGTTTATGTTCATTTAACGTTCGTTTAATGTCTTAATGAACGGACATAAATGAACATGAACAACATTTTCTTAATATACGAACATGAACAAGAAAATTCGCCCATTTAAGCATTCGTGTTCGTTTATTTGTCCGGTTAAAATTAAAGATTAGTAATTGAGTTCTCTCAAAAGTGAGCGTAAGCACGAATTAGTTGTGTGTAAACTTGAAAATAAAACCACATTAATTAATATTATGTTTGGCAAAAATAACTTTTGCTAGAACTGTAGATATAGCTGTAAATGAAGATAGAGTGGAAAAATAAAGATTATTATTATCAGCTATATAAAGAAGCATTTGATTTTTAGGTGATTATGAGAGATTATTTTTATAAAATTCAACAAAGGTTATTATTATTAATTTTTTTTAATAAGCATAATCTTATGTTACAAGCATCCCTGGTAATATGCTTTTTGGATCACATTAATTGTTTGTGTTTAGTGTTCAAGCGGGTCAATTTTCATTCTTATATTGTTCTATTTTTGGTTTGCAACTACGTAATAGTTTTCAGTTAGGTAGATTACTAAATAACTATGATGTGATTGGTAAATAATTTAAGATCATTTGAGGACAAAACTTTTCTTACATACAAAGGGACTAATCTCCACCATCTATATTGTTTTGTTCGTAATATTAATATCTTTCAAACCGTTAATCCTTTAAATTGGTTTGTTTTTTTTTTTCAAATATTAATATCTTTCAAACCGTTAATCGTTAAACGAAAAAAAATATACCGTTACGACGAGCATTTAATTATCTTTCTATAAATAGGCACTTTGATATATTTT
>LBNU01008754.1:116732-140047 GCA_014162995.1 Artemisia annua
ATATCACATGTGATTTTTTCGGCCACGAAAAAAAACGTGAAAAAAATGATTTTTTTTTGTCGAAAGTATATCAAAGTGCCCGTCTATAGAAAGATAATTAAATGCTCGTCGCGATGGTGTAATTATTTTCGCTTAACGATTAACGGTTTAAGAGATATTTAAATTATAAAAAAATGGGTGAAATATTAAATGGTATTAATCTCAACCATTGAACTCTTTTTAGATGGATGGTGGGGATGAGTCCCTTGGTATGTAAGAAAAGTTTTGTACTTAATATAACTCGACTCTTGGTAAATTGTTATCGTTCCTTTAGTTGACGAGTCATTCAGACCCGAGCGATGCCCAGGGCTGTATATGATGGTATTATATATTTAAATTGTTATTGTTCAGCACTAATTTTCGTCATTTTGATCATGGTTGGATTTTGTTGGTTAATAAGTTTCTAAGTTGTGTTTGTTTATTTTGTCATTTTTAATTGAGGTTGAGTGCAACACTCAAAATAGAATTTAATCTCGTGCGTTGCACACAGTTTTGGTTTGTTTTGGTTATGTGTTTTTGTTGAGGTTGTACGTTTCTAATTGTTCATTGCGTCATAAGCTTAAACGCATACTGCTCTATCAAAATATTGATAGCCCGTGCGATGCACATGGGCTTTGTTGAAGCTGTCAAAGTATAGTTATTTTGGTTTATTTTTGTCATTTTCGTTGTTGTTCATTGGCATTTTGCATGTTTTGTTCTTGATACAATTTTCGTGACTTCTCGATCTTTTTCTTTAATGTGAAGAGGGTTTTTGCAAAATGTTATATTTAAATGAGGCTTTTCATATGTAATCTTTTAATATGAGTAAGTTACATAAATTATTTTTTAATTAATGCAGTATTACAACATTTTTCCATAAACTATAATATCGAATTTGGAGCATTCATTAGTAACTCATTCTAAGTATTTACAATATGACGACAGAATCACATGATCTCAAACTCAAATGAATAATGCTTACCTCGTGATAGGTGTAGGATAACATTTGAAATACAATTTTCTTCTCCTTTATATACTTCTTCGATTTAGAAGATTCTCATTGTTATGATGATAGTGTGAAGATATTTTTATTATATTTTTATTATATACTACCATTTTCAATATGTAACATTGACATATTTACACAGTAGTCATATCAAATATCAAAGTCACGCAATATTCCAAAACGTTTAATTAAGAAAGTGACATTAACACAACGCAAGACAAAAAACTACATTAAGAGCAAAAATATTAAAATGCACCAACAAAGTATAGTAATAATTATTGACTAAAAATTGAATGCTCGTCACATTATTTTCAATAAACTTACTTGCTAACGAATCAATAGTATTAGCCCGTTTATCGGTATTACATGAAGTAAAATATTACATGTTTAATTTGTAACGTACTATTAATATGAATGCTAAGTATTCATCCCACCGGTGGCCGTGGCGTTGTTGTTGTTGTTGTTGTTGTCTTTGTCGTTGTTGTTCATTGGCCTTTTGCATGTTTTGTTCTTGACACAATTTTTGTGACTTCTTGATCTCTTTCTTTAATGCTTCTTGATGCGCTACAAAAAAAATAGATATAGTTGATCGTTAGTAACTTAAATACAGTTAATCAATATATTGCATTTTCGATCAAAGTAAAAAATGTTCGTGCATGTTCCACTTAATTGATAAGACAACGATGTTTAGGATCTCTTAAACCATTAGAGAAGATGATGTTACTACCAAATCTCCTAAGCTACCATCTTTATGTCCTACATTGTTACACACAAAAAACACGCGTGAAATTTACATAAAATAATATAAATCAATATGCTAAATAAGTAAGACGATATGATGCTTACTTTACCACCATAATAAGTTGTAGCCCAATGTGCACGCGGTGTGGAGGAAGTTGTGGTTTGTTGTGTGTGATTTTTGATACATTATATAGTTGATAAAATATTTGTAACTCATGAACGGGAAGATAAAAAGACTAACCACTAATTGGTGTGTTTAATTTATGCATTCATGGCATTTTTGGTTTGTATTCTTTGAGGTTTAGAGATGGCTTGAAACATGTTGTACCGTACAAACTTTTGTGCACAATGCCTCTTGCGCATTAAATTAAGCACTCCAATCTTTAGATAATATAGAAGATATACTTTTCATGTTGCTTAAACTACCTTGTACCGTACTACAATTTATGCACAAATCCTCTTGCACATTAAATTAAGCCATCCAATATTGTGTAATTGATATGCTGTAATAAATACGCCTGCAATGAATATCCGAGCTTCTTGAGTTACCTGGAATGAATATGCATTTGTGTAGAAATCACATGTGAAAGCTTTATATGGCACTTATTTAGACGTTAGTAAAAATATTTATTTTAAATACTTGTAGTTATTATTAGTTATTATTAGTTATTTGTAAAAAGGAATATTAAATATGTATAAGTAAAATAATATATGTTATATTTATTAAAAGTATAAGTATAAAAGTTAAATAAATAAAGTTTTTCAATGTTTAATATATATATATATATATATATATATATATATATATATATATATATATATATATATATATATATATATATATATATATATATATATATATATATATCGCTTATTTACTTGTTTTTATGAATTTTTTTCCCGTTTCAGTAATGCCTTACCTTTTTTTTTAATTAGTAATTTTGAATGTCTGTCTCGTTTTATTATACTTTCTTACATGAAAAAAGTGCAAATTTTAACGATTTTGAGAAATACAACTAATCACCTCAAAAAGTGATTACCTAAGTTTGGTAAATATTAACGTAGAACCTAAATATTTTATTCATGTAAATGATCTAGCCTCTAAGTTTGATCGTTTATTCGCCTCGACTATAAACGTGGATTAAGATCATAATAAAATTATAATTGTCACATAAGATATATGTGGGTTGACTTAAGCCATCTGACAAAGTTGCTTAAATGAGTGCCGAGTTTGAAATAAAATGTTCCACATTATTACTGTGACTATAGGAGGATGATTTAAAACTTGTTTAAGCATGTGAGCTTAATTGATGAAGTTATTATAAACCGAGAACATGATGTATGAACTTTGCCATATTTATGTACGCAAATACTCCGACAAAATAAGCTAACCCAAGCAACCACACAATCACTAATTGTGACAACCGTCAGTTTTCAGGTTAGTCAACTTTGACTTGACCAAACCTTCGATTAACTTATGTGCTTATGTGTTTATGTGTGTTTTGTGTCATAGCAAGTGATTCATAGAAACCCTTTAACATAGCTATCATATGTCTATATAATATTATATGCTATGTGTATTCCCAAGTTACTTATGTTTATTGAAAACGTTGATGTCAATTCATGTTAATGCATTTTAAAGCTCTTACGATAATTATTGAATTCACGGTATTGGTTTAAGCCCATTAAACAATTCTATTAAATTTATAAATAATATTTATTTATAATGATAATATATAATAGTTTATAAGTGTATTTCATTTTTGGAGAATTCATTTCTTATTTAAAGTCTATTTCGTGTCATTTTACGATAAAACAAGAAGTAACGGGTCATAATTAGCAATTAAGAATTTTTGTGATTTATCTAATATGTGTAATAAATATGAATAAAAAAATATGAAAATTTATATATAAAAAAATAGGGTGGCCAGTTTTCTTTTAAAGAAAAAAAAAATTAATTAAAGGGATAAACACCTAAATACTACTACCTCCGTCCCATATTAAATGTCCACTTTGAATTTTCAAAGTCTTGTTTTATCAAATTTGACCTTAAATATTTTTATTTATGTTATATAATACACAATGCAAAATATATAAATGAATTGAGTTTTAAATGTACTTTCCATTGATATAATTTTTTATCAAGTATCATATAATACAAACAAAAATATTTAAGATTAAAGTTGAAGAAAAAAGACTTGAAAAGTCAAAAGTGGACATTTAATATGAGACGGAGGGAGTAATTCTTATCCTAGTCTAACCCTAACACACCCTCACCCTCCTATATAACACCCCTCCTAGCAGATTTCGGTCGATCATAGCCCCATGTAGAAAAAGATTGAAGCCTTAGGTTCGTGTTCAATTAATTTGAGGTTTACTGGTTAGTGTTTTAATTATATATATTTAAGTTTTAATTCCTTTTTATTAAGTGACTCACAGGATGTAATTAAGGTTTATAAAATTCATGTTTGTAATCTGTAATTTAAGGAGTAGGGATTATTAGAACACTTAACTCGTTTATAATATTATACGCAAGGTTTAACACGTTAGGGTTTGTAGATACGCGTTTCTGGAATTGGCAGATTCATAACCCCGAATTGCATAAACCAAAACTCGAGTTATAGAATAGCTTTTAAGGTGTTTTTAGAGCCTAAAATTAAGTTCAAAGAGTTTACTAACTGACCCAATTGGTTTGGAATTGATCCGGGTTGATTTGTCATTTAAATAATTTATATGAAATCGGGTGTCAAAGCTGAGTTTTTGGGACAGATTTGGACTGTAATGTGGAATTTTTTTCTCATAAACAATAACGAGTTTCATATTAATTTAGAAGAGGTATATTTTATATGTCTATTTTTTTGAGCAAATTTATACTTCTATTAACTACTTTAATTTTTGCGGATTTTTCTGAAGGTTCTAAGTATTTTTAAAAAATGCAAACTTTCTGTGTGTGCAATCAGGTCATGTTCTGACTAGTTATGATAAACGAATTTTTATGGGATAGTTGTATACTTGTATTATGAGATAAATCTAGAAAAATTACTGGAGATACCTAACACATATAGGAAACTCAGATAAAAATTTGAGAACCTCATTAGGTAAATAGGTGTGGCTTAAAAATTCATAAATGTGAACCAGAATTTGATAAAAACAAGGTTTAAACAATTTAAAGTGAGCTTATAAGTAGACACCAATACCTAATGAATTTACACGTGTGCTCTTGGATTTCAAGTAGTATGTCATAGAGGAATGATTAGTTAATCACTTCTAATCCATCTCATGTGAGTTACAGTGGAAGGGTTGTAAAGCCTTGTTCGCTTGTAACATATGCATTTCCATTATTGTAGATTGCTAGCTTGGATTTGTGCTTTCAGTATGATTGTCAAGGTGAGTTCTCGTGGCCCAATTTTTACTATATTTTCCTGGGAGAAAATGATACTCAAAGTTCATTTCAAGCTTTTTATGCCATACTTAAATATTGTTTTCCTTTGGGCAAATTTTGTGTGTTTATAATTGCGCTAGGTGCACTAGTGGTTTTGTTGTGTGGTTTCTTTCTGTGTGGTTATTGTACTATTGGTACATACTGTGTGTACGAACATTGTGTGGTACTTTCTTCGTGGTTCTTACGGCGTGGTAGAATCCCACATAGCCGTGAAAAGTACACACGTTTTAGCTCCAGCTGGTAGGCTACGTGTTGATTACATGTTGGTTGCATGACTCTTTTTCGTGGGTTGGATAGCAATTGGATAACATTTATTACTACTTGCCCTTTGCTATTAATATTATTATATGCACACATGTCCTACTCATATACTATACACGGTAACCAATTTTGTTTACTTAAAACCCACGATCTCACCAACGTTATGTTGACATTTTCGAGTATACATTTTCAGGTGATGATACTTCTGCTTAAGGATATCAGATGTTTAGGGCTAGCAAGACCTTAGGATACTTGTATTGGAGTCATTTATGCTATCACTATTTCATATTTTATACTTCGATACAAGTCCCTTCTTGTGTCGGGTGTCGTCATGACATTTTGAATTTGGTTTCATTTAGTGATTCTCTACTTTTATATCAAGGTGTTGTGACGATACCTCTCTTGTTATGCATCGCGTTTCCGCCTTGGCGGGGTGTGATAGTAATTTATTGTTAAATAATAAAACTTATCTACTTTTGTTATCGATTATAAAAGAATTTACTATTCAAGTAGCTAAATAATAAAAATATATCAGTTATCTACCCTTAATAATAACAGCTACTTATATAACTCAATTAGTTATAAGTCAAATGATGCAAAACTAAAAAGGCAAACTGAAAAATAACAAAAAAACTTATCTACCTTTAATATTAATTATAAAAATTTACTATCCAACTAGTTAAATAATAACAACTTATCAGTTATTGGATAACAACTAATTATATAACTCAATAAGTTGTAAGTCAAATATTGCAAAACTAAAAGGGTAAAAATAGAAAATTAAATGCATAGCAAGTGCTTTGATAAAATTCAAATGATGAAAAACTAAAAGGATATAAGTGAAAAATTGTAATGATTTTTATTTATTTATTTATTTATTTATTTATTTATTTTTTTTGATAATAAGTGTAACTTACAAAAGTATATGACCTAAAAAAGTTAAGAATCTCTATCAATTTTTTGAAGTTGCCATAGTGTTGCTAATTTATTCATTACCATCAAACTTTGACAACAACGAAAACGTGACATTAACCTCAACACAAATGCTTTGTATACCCCATGGTATATCAACTAGCAAAGTTTTCTCTCTTTAGCCTATGTGGGACGAACATGCATATCGTGTTAAAACTTTAGTATCGTGCTTTATGTGATCCTCATAATATACATTAGGCAAACCGTTCATCAATCGTTTTGTAAATAAGACCTAAGGCTCTTAGATCAATTTGTCTTTTGTGAGTTAAAAGTTGCAAGACATTAAACATAGGCATTAGACTCATGCTAGCCACTAAAATCAGCCTAAAGTTATATGTCTCATAATTCGAAATTTTGGTTTGAAGCACAAGAAGTTGATCAGACTAAATTGTAATCAATTTCTTTAATTCATCTTTTAAAAGCTGGCAGCATTAGTTGTTTCTGTAGTTCGTAGAAGTGGTTGTTTATCTTGTAAAAGTGTTTAGTATCGTAGTTGTATATGTAATTATGAAATTTAAAATGACAAAAAAGCTACATACTAATTCTAAACGCCTCTTCAACCTCAAGACTTCAAGTGACATTTAAAAAACATCGTTAAGAAAAGATAAACGCCATCTGTCAAACAAACTTCCGATTCAAAACGCTAAATGCTTCTAAGCACTCTTTTTAAATGATCCTTGTCCAACGTACACAATTCTGCCTTCTTTACTTTGAAGTAAATTGTTTATCCTGGTACTAAGCATGCCAATGGGAGGTAGAGAATAACTTTCTTTTTTGTTACTTCAAAAAGTCTTCAAAAAGCTTTTAAGCATTGAGGTAATGACTTTTTTTCACAAAGACTTGAGGATCCTAAATCTTGTTCAATTTTTCATTTTAACTCCTTTTGAAAAGCTTTTTTGCGTTGAGTGAAGTTTAGTTATAACAGGTAGAAGCAAATTAAAAGATGACATGACTAAAATAAAGTCCCCATTTATTAAACAAGTTTTTATAGCTTATACAGTATATATGTTTCAACAAGACAAATAAACTTTACGGACCATGCTATAAGAAAATCTAGACAAATTGGCTGATCCAAATTCAACACATACCTAGTCACAAAACAAAGGATCAATACTTGGTTTAAAACGAAGTTTCATTTTATATTTCAAACAAAATGTCATCCAAACTCTTTTGACTTATTCGATAGGTCGTCTGTCCATCTATTATTACACGCATTGTCTCATTCAAAAACTTAGCCTACAAGCATTTGGTTCAAAAAGATCTACAATACAAATTTCAATTTTTATTCTGAACACAATTTTATAATGTTTTGCATATAAAATAGGGAAATATTTTGTTTTGTATATATACGTTAGCCACAAGTTATTTGAGGTAGTTGGGATAAGTAGCTCAAAGTAGTTAAAACTTAAAAACACAAAAAGCTAAGACGCATTTTTAGATGAGAAACCCTAATGACCATGTTTAAAAATATTCGGTAAGGAAATAATGTGTACCTTTGCCTAAGTTCATTGGGTATAGGGGCGCCATAGACGCCCTCCCCCGGAATTCAGTGTTCTGGCTCAATATTGTCAACACAACAATCTGTTATGTAACTTTTAAGCTTTTTTTTTAGTGAATAAAAATGAAAGTAAAAAATTTGAATAGGTTCAAGTTTTCATTATTAATGCTAAGAGTAGAAAAGAGATCAATATCTTAAGTATTGTGTTTGATAATTTCATTGTTTACAAGTTCTGAAGTTTCGTAGTGAGATATTAAAGTTAGGTGTCTTCAAAAAAAAAAAAAAAAAAATATTAAAGTTAGGTAGTGCTCCTTCTCGAATATCAGACTGAGAGTTGGAGATTTATATCCTTTCAATCTTGGCTAAGTATCATGGTCCAAAAGTCGGACCAGATATAACCATAAACTGAATTGGCACAAACACCAGACCAAAATGTGTTTGGTAGACCGGGGTTCGGTCCAACATAACAAAACATATTGGCGGGTTGTGCGTAAGAATGAATCGAACTAGACCAAACTGAAAACTGAATATGAATCAAATGACAGACTAATAACCGTACTAGCATATATTCAGTTTGAGTTGCGTTTTGGGGCAAGTTAGTTGGTTCGATTCGACTCTACTTATAATAGTTTATAGCTTATAAAAGTTTGCGAAAGCTCATGCAAGCTGATTTTAAATTTTTTTGATGAAAGATTACGAGGTCTCAAGTTTAACTTCTTCTAGGTACAAACAATCTTGAAATATCCACACTAACTTCCAAAAAAATAATAATAAATAAATAAATAAATAACTTTTACCCGGTTAAAAGCGGTAGATTCAAACCGAAAACCAAAATTACCAAGGAAAAAAAAATTCTCTAATGATGAAAATTAACTCTTTCTCGAATGGGGTGATTGAGACATTCATATTTTTTATTGGGACACTCAACTGTATAAACAGTTAAAGCATATTGTATTGTACAAGTATGTGTGTGTCCCAATCAGAAAGCATAAAGCATTTCTCTTCCCGAATACACCTAAAGTCAATTTGCAACATATTGACCTTTCATTAACAAATAAAAAATAAAAAGCTTTTAGAAAAAGGGCAAAGAAAAAAAACCAAAGAAATCAAGTTCACATCTAACGCTGACCGACCGGCATTATTTAAACTCCTCTTAAATAAATAAATAAATAAATTTGTCAAACCAATCACCGACGAACCTTCTTGATTTTATATAAATTCAGAAACTACATACAATACGTTTGTTGTTTGAATTGAATTGAATTGATTGATGGCTGAAATTTTAACTAAGATGATTCACCGCTCAACTTTCTTACTACCACCACCAACCACCACCGGAGATGGATCTTCTCCGACGACAACCTACGCCCTCATAATACTAAATCAACGCTTACCTCGATTCTCACCCTTACTTTGGCAACACGGTAAGTCTAGAACCATTCTTTTATATCTTTATATGTAAACTGTATGTGTGTGGGGTTATAATTATATATTTACTTTGTAGTTTATGAAATTGAATAGGTTATTTTGAGGAGGGCAATTTCGTCTTTAGAGTAAATTAATAAATACTTTCTGCTTATTGTTTAAGAAAATAAGACATTTTCGTATTAAGACTGCTTTTAGCTGGATTTAATGTAACATGTTGGCTGTATTTGGCGCGAGGCTTATAAGGGTTTACAGGGGCTGTTATAAGCCATAAGCCTCCATAAGCCCAAGCCCATTGAAAGGGGCTTATTATGGCTAGTCAAATTATTTAAATACCCTTTTCAAAAGCTGAATTTAATTTGATGCAATTTTATTCGATTTTACATTAATAAGCTTCAGCTCCTACTAGTTCGCCAAACAGCTTTATAAAAATATAAGTTCCAGCTTTCGGCTTATAATATAAGCTCCAGCCCATTTTGCCGAATAACTAATTTTTACTTCATATAGTTGAAAAGGGTGTTTTCATCTGTTAAAGAAAAAATCTACGCAACAGCTTGTTATTTGGCAAAAACATGGTGTATGATGTTAACGTTATTATGAACAAATTGTCATATACGTGTTTTTTAGACAGGACTTGATATTAACAAAACCACAGGGCCTAAAAAAAGTAGTGTGGGTCAGTATTAGGTGATAATTTGATGACCCCGGCATACATAATTTGTTTAAGGTGTTTTAGTATATGGTTTATTTAATTGCTGTTGATGTGAATTGTTGTAGAGCAGCAAAAGTTCGTGTTTGTGCTGATGGTGGGGCTAATCGGTTATTTGATGACATGCCGGAGCTATGCGTTGATGGGCATGATGTCTCCGTTATTCGTGAAAGGTTTGTTTGTTTCCTTTTCCACGTTGTTGTGAAATCATTGATTGCCTTTAAATTGTCTGATGTTATGCTTCTGAGATTGTCGTGTGCTAATAGTTTGTTTGATTTGCTTTTTACCAAAAAGTTAGTGGCGGTGGGACTTCAGTGCTTTTTGAGTTCAAATAGTATTTCCCATTGTTAGTTTTGACACCATTAAAGTTGCTGATGGTCACTTTATGAATCACGAGTGTCATTCTAAAGAGAGATTGTGCATTAACTCGTATATATTTTTTTGGAAAGTACTTTTTTAGAAAATAAATTCGAGACTTCTCTGTTGAGCATCACACAAATTGTATGAATTCAGGACCACAAGAACATGTGTAAGAGATAGTTAATATTACAGATATTTTTTTTTTGGGTAAAGGAATATTACAGATATTTTAGGACAAAGATCTATGTGGTTCTGTCAAATTAAATAAATATGCGTCAAAAACCGCAGTAGCTAGTAAATAGTTTTAAAATGTGATTAGGGTTTACATCTACGTTATGGATATATTAATAAGCCAATGGTTATAGCACGATGACCTCTTGAGGCTTAGTGGATTGGACACACTAGGGGGTAATTAATTTTGGTTACTTTCCGCCTTTCCAGTGTGTGGGGCATAACGTCCCATATTGCTTGCAAATTAGAACATGTGCTCTTATAAGTCTTTGTTGTGGATTGCCTAATATTATTCATCATGGTTTTAAGTCTTAGACGGAAGCTATTGGACAAATATTCTGCTATGGGTTTTGGTGTTACAGTTTTTGTGGTCTTACAATAAACAGCAGTCTTGTTAACGCCAACTTTTGTGGCGTTTCATTATTAGGCGATAGCCAATAGGCAAGTCACACTGATAATCTAGATGTGCACCTAAGGTTGCGTTTGTTTTTCACAAAAAACTCTGAACAGGCTCTGAACCAACCTCAAATCTGAATCGGTCAGAGAAAAATCATGAAAAGTGTGTTTGTTTTTTCACTCCCGTTCAGAGGCGGTCAGATGTAGCAAGCTCTTACCGAACCAGACTTGTAGATGGTCTCTGACTCCCTCTGGACACTCAAAAGATATTACAACTTCATTACTCTTTTCAATCACAGCATCTCCGACCTTCAATACTTTGCGCTATACTTCTTTGTTCGTCACCTGCCCTCCGACCAGCCTCCGGCCACCATGAGTTGCCGACCATATCAACTTACCATCAAAACTTACAGAGGGTAAAGATAGATGGTGGATGATGGCAAAGTAGAGTTTGTGCGAGAAAGAAGATTATAAACAACAATGTAGGAGGTGAAGGTAGTGTTGCAAAACCAAGAAATTAAAATGACGGGTGTTTTAGATCTTGAGAAGAATACACATTATTTGATACAAGTGAAAAGTAAAATATATTATCATCTTTGGTTTGGTTGGTTGCATCTTATCCATAAACTCTTCTCTATATTATTTATGAAACTTTTCTATTTGTATATAATATTCCAAACATTAATATTTCTTATATAAATAGTTGTTTATTATAATATTTCTTACATTGCAAACACCATTTAGATCATTCAGACGTACTTACAAAAAACAAACAGCATTATGTGATTCAGATTCAGACATTTACGCCTCAGATTCAGATTCAGATGTGCGAATCAGATTCAGATTCAGAGCCTCTTAACAAACAAACAACACCTAAGAATCCTTTGGTTTTAATGATATTCGGTCTTATATAGGCTCCTTGACATCTCATTCGTAGCTGCATAGAATTGGTATAGTAATACGGTAATCTTGGAAATGTTCTTTTATTTCATGATGAACAGTATGAATGTGATAAGCTTGTTTCAACTTGATGCTAGGAACTTAGGATAGATTTTTATACGCAATGCAAGTCATTTATGGCAAGAAGACAATAATCCCTTAATCATTTGAGAGATCATGTGGGGATTGCTGCAACATGTGGAAGCTATAGTAAAAGCCATGCTCATATGGTAAAAGTATATAAATGAAAAAAACGGAAATCTTGTGTCTGTGTTTGGTTTGGATTCTATATTGGTTATATGGTACCCAACTGATACACATTGCTATATTGTTTATTTTGCAACTCAGCGAAAGGAGATGATTTTGTTAGATTCTAATCTGAATACACATCTGTAATCTGTTGTAGGTACAAGCCAGATGTTATTAAAGGAGACATGGATTCAATCAGACCAGACGTTTTAAACTTCTACAGAAACTTGGTATGCTGGCTATATTTTTATTTGAATATTCTAGGAGAATCACAATGAGCCGACTTTTGTATGGTCCATTTTTGGATTTTATTAATAACCAATCTTTTAATGATAATTACATGCAGGGAACGAATATTGTAGATAATTCAGATGACCAAGACACTACAGATTTACATAAATGCATATCATTCATTCGTGAGTTCGTGTCTGATGATGAGCTGTCAAATGTAAGTAAATCAGTATCGTAAGTCTTATGACAGATTAGATTCTTGTAAATTTGCACATTTAACATTTTAATGCATTGTGTTCGGGTCACAGCTGTGCATACTTGTTGCTGGAGCACTTGGTGGAAGGTTTGACCATGAAATGGGGAACGTTAACACATTATGTCGCTTCTCAACTACCCGAATAGTTCTGTTATCTGATGATTGTCTTATCCAACTTCTTCCTAGTTCTCGACATCACGAAATCCATATCCAGTCTTCGGTTGAGGGCCCACATTGTGGTCTTATTCCCATTGGTACCCCTTGTGGAAGTTCTACAACTACTGGCCTCCAATGGAATCTTGGTAATTATTTTTTCTATGGGTATAGTTGGTTGACTTGATTCTCAATCTTCAAAATAAGGTCACAAAATTTGAAAATAAGTCGAAAAAGGCCAAAAAGTTCAGTAAGAATCATGTTTGGGTAATTTCTGAAATGTGTGGTTAGTTTATATAAATTTCTAAAACATGGGGCGTTATATACTCTCTCAAAAAGGGTTAGATTAGTAATTTTCAATCACGAAAAATCATACTATTTTAGTGAAATTATATTAATTTGAATAAAAAGATTTAGGAGGTTTAAGTGCTTAACCCATTTGGGAGAGTTTAGACCCATTTGACCTAATAGAGATAAAGCATAACTTGGATCGACCCATGCAGAATCTTATGTTACCAAATGCATACCATATATTCATTTGTAACGACCGCAATGTGCAAATTGGTAATTTGAACTTAGATGGTAATGTTGCTGCCATTTTCATGGAAGCTGATTTTCTTGATTACTAATCTTCTTCTAAACATGTTTTTGTGGTTACAGATAATACGGAAATGAAATTTGGCGGTCTAGTGAGTACGTCAAACATCGCTAAAGAAGAGACGGTAACTGTTCGATCTGATTCTGATCTTTTGTGGACAATATCTCTTAGAAAGCAGTCATGAAGATGAAGAATTCAAGCTCAATGATTATCATTTTGTCAATCTCATTTGTAGGATTAAGGTCTTTAATCTTTAATCATTAATCATAATATCTATTCTTTGTGAACAATTCTTTCTTTTTTGGCGACGACAACAATTACAATTATTTGGGGGTCTATTTAGGTTACACAGTTTTAATCAAACTCCAATATGTAGATATCTTATTATTGTACTTTGTTGCTGATGTTATGTTGCTTGTAAGACATGACGATTTCAGTTCTTCAGCAGTTAAAAAGTACATAGTTGTTGCTATTTTCTGATGTTTTGTGCTCGTGTGCAAGCTGCAAAGTGAATGGAGCATCACGAATAGAAGTCACACAATCGACATGTCGGTTGAGTAGCATGTTAAAATGAATTTCCGTGTATTTTCTTGAGTTATATGAACAATAAGTGCAGTGAATATGATTACACATGCTTAATTATTCATTTAGGAGTTTCTATGAATGTCTGGATTAACCATTTGGGCATCTTTTGACAAATTGCTACACTCTAAATTTGTAAATGTTTATTTGTTTGAACCCATTACCTATGTATATAATAACCAGATTAGAACTGTTTGATTCAAACATAAGTTGCTTAACTGGACTTAACCGAGGGATGCTGTAACCGTTTCCGCCCTTTTCCCCTCGTCAATCCCAAATGTGTACCTAGTAATATTTATGAAAAATACTAAGGGGCCGTTTGGTTTGTAGGAGGGTTTAGGATTTGGATTTGGATTTGGATTTAAATTTAGATTAGGATTTGGATTTGGATTTGATGTAGGAGAGAAGAAAAAAAAATATTTAATAGTGTTAATTATTTATATAATAATTCTGTAATAAGAAATATTATTAATTAAAATAAATGTAGAAAAAGATGTGAGTAGAGTGGTAAATGGGCCCACTAATTTTATCAAAACCCATCAATACCCCCATCATTCAATCTATCATTCTTAAACCCATTCCCTTTCAAAAAATATACAACCAAACAAACTTTAAACGTCACATCACTTCAAAACCCATTCCACACCCTCATACCAAACGGGCCCTAAATCCATTAGTTTCTGCATATAGTGTCAGAAGTATATTTATGAGGAAAAAAAAAAAAAAAAAAAAAAAAAAGGAATAATGGCTTCGCCCGGGTTCGAACCGGAGACCTTCAGTGTGTGAGACTGACGTGATAACCAACTACACCACGAAACCTTGCTGCGTATTTCTTTCACATTTAGTTTTTTACTAATATAAAAGAAGTGTTGCAATAAATCTAATCACAAACCAAACCAAAAGATCCTAAATAGACACCCGATAGCTTAACAAACAAATTTCAGTTAGGTGTCTCAGTTTCTAAGCTATGGGGGTCTCTTGTTGTGTCTAGATACATTCCGTACGTGGTGTATGGGTGATGGAGCATGACTCGTCTTTTAGAAAGCTATTCACAATTAGCGCACCAATAGATAAAATATTTGGTTTTAAGAAGAATGGTGAAACTATATTTGAAACTCGAAACAAGGAAATGTTTAGCACACTTAATGTTTATGACCCCTGCTCACAACAAATCAAGAATCTTGGGATTTATGGAGTAGAGGGCTCATTCTTCATGAGCTCTTACAAAGAATCGCTACTTCTACGTACTTGATCACTCGGATTTACATATAAATTCTGACCATAATTCATCAGAATGATAACGGCCACATTTACAGGCTGGAATTTACAAAGTGGATGTTACCTAAGGACGGAGGGGCCTAGTTTGTAGTTAAGGTGTGGAAAAATCACTTTCATCTATCTTAGTTTTTTATCACTGATTTAATGTTGTTAACTAATGTCATTTATGGAATTTTATGCGAGATGCAATATCTCCTTTTATTAGTACAATAGCTTTGTTCCTATAAGTGAAGTATATGGAGACCTAATAAGTTTTCGAGTACAAACACTAAAGATGAATGACATTAGTAACAGGCAACTCAGTATGATCAACACCAGTCTGTTGATATTTAATAAGCTTAAGAAGACTCCCTATAGCCAAAATCGCCTTCGGGTTAATATCATGTAAAGCCCTAGCGTACAAACTCCTACACGCATGGCATGCGGCTTCATGCAACTCCTTGTGCTTCTTATTATTCTTACTAATCCCCATCAAACAATGACTTAATATCCTCAACATTGGTTGCAACATCTCCCATGGTAGCAAAACACGCCCTTCTTTCTTTTCATTCTTCGTTTCGCCTTCTTTTCCCTTTTGATCATCCTCCTTTTCTTCGTTAAAGTCGTCATCATCGTCTTGGCCTGCCCATATGATGCAAAACTCACAAAAATCAAGCTTTGATTGAACCGGCATATCAGCAATCTTACTATGATATAGCTCAAGAGCCACCCAATGATCCGGGCTCGTTTAGTTGATCGAATGGTTCCTTGAGGCTCCAAAGCGGGTGACACCACAACAAGGTGAAGCTCGGGTGAGGCGGTTTTATGAGAATGTTTATTTTCATGGTAAACACTCGGATGAGAAGCATCCGAAATGTTTATTGTAACCGCTTGGCCTTTACGTGAAGCGGTCTCGTGGGCATATATTGCCAATAAGACCGCTTCAAAACCAGCAAGAGGCTTCCTAAGTGGGACGCGGGAGAGGTGTACTCCCGCGATTACTGGAAGGAAGCGAAGGACAACGAGTTGGAGGTCGATTCTGGAGGTATGAAAGGTGTCATAAAGCCATCGACAAAGCTGGTTGTTGCCTGCACCAGAGTCGGGTTGGCAGATGTGGTTCGAGATTTGTTGTGCGAGTTCTGGGTCGTTAAGGAGGGCAAATGCGGGGTTTTCAGAGGCAGTGACGGGTTGTGGGACAGCGGGGAGGATGGTGGTGAGGGATTGGATGGCGCCTTGTGCTTGGGAGAAGGAGTCCGTCCATGATACTTGTTGGGTGGACATTGGTGTTATTACGGTGGTTTATGGTGGTGGTGATTTACTGATTTGGGTTATTGGATGGGTGGTAAACTTTTTAGTGTTTTGAGGAGAAAATTGTGGATCACTGTTACTTTTACCTACAAATTTTTGTATCCGAAAAATGTTTACAGTTTTACAACCACCACAGTCCACAGGCATGTATGTTTTCTTGCACCAATACACATTTGAAAAGTAAAACATTTAGAGGGGAGGGAGTAATAACGCACAAGAGGCGTTATAACCTATGTGGCATGTTATTAACGGCGTTATGGCGTTATCTCCACTCCCAGGTTGGTTGCGTTGCTGCTGCGTTTCCCTCGGCGTTGATATACCAACGCACGTTACAACTTGAAAGCATTAAAAAAAAAATCACAACCGCCCCCTCCAACAACAACAACGGCTAGTTTTCAATTAAAAAAAAAAAAAAAAAAAAAAAAAAAAAAAAAAATAAAAAAAAGCCGTTTAACAACGGCTATAAATTTAATGTTTTGTTAATTTTTTTCTTTTTAAAACCTTATAAATAGATTGGTATTTTAACTCTTTTACAAACACAAAATAAAACCATCTTATATCAAATGGATCGACATCCAACTTATGCCGCACATGTAACCCTTGCCGATATCGAAGATGAAACCGATGTTTTTGCAATTATGGCCGCCTATGAGTACCAACGATTACAAGAAGAGGAAGCCGAATCATCTCTCCGGTTAACCCGTAACCCAATTCACCGTGAGCGTGAGGTTGCAGAAGAGCATTTGAAGGCCGACTATTTTAATGAGCATTGTAAGTATCCTGATAGAGACTTTCGTCATAGATTTCGTATGAGCCGGAAACTATTTCTAGAAATAGTTTCCGCTATTGAATCATATACTGCCGATCCTCTTCCTGCTCATTTTTCATACTTTAGCCAAGACCCCGATTGTAAAGGTCGAATGGGTATTAGTGTTCTCATGAAATGCACTATGGCCATTCGCCAATTGGCATACGGCAACGCACCCGATGCGTTCGATGAGTATTTGCAAATGAGTGCACGTACAGGACATGAATGTCTAGATAATTTCAATATGTGCATTATTGATTTGTTTAAACCTGAGTTTCTAAGAAAACCAAATATGCATGACATTCAAAACCTATATGCAAAACATGAGAAGGAACATGGTTTTCCGGGAATGCTTGGTAGCATCGACTGTATGCATTGGCAATGGAGAAATTATCCTGTGTCATGGCAAGGGCAATATGTTAGTGGTCATAAAAAATACCCCACTATATTGCTTGAAGCTGTTGCGTCGCATGATTTGTGGATTTGGCATGCTTTTTTTGGTATAGCGGGAGCGAATAATGACATCAATGTTCTAGATAATTCGCCATTGTTCGATGACCTGCTTAAAGATGAAGCCCCTGTAGCTCCGTTTGCGGTAAATGGAGTTGTGTTTGATAAGGGTTATTACTTAGCCGATGGAATTTACCCACAATGGGCTACTTTCGTCAAATCGTTCACAACAGCTTCAGACGAGAAACACAGTTTGTTTAAAAAGCGACAAGAAAGTGCAAGAAAGGATGTTGAACGTGCTTTCGGTGTTCTCCAAGGACGATGGGGAATAATACAACAACCAGCACGAGCTTATGAGGTTTCCAAGATACGTAGAATCATGTATTCTTGCATCATATTGCATAACATGATTTTAAAAGACCAAAAGTATGCTCTAAGTGACTACAGAGCATTGTTTAGGAATCCGGCTAGACAGATGCAAGACAGATGGATTGACAGATGTGATGTGCGTCGTCGAAGGAATAAGGAATTACGTGACAAAGATGCTCATCTTAATCTCCAACAGCAGCTTATGGAGCATATTTGGCGTGAACGTGAGGAGTTTATGGAAGTAGATGACGATTAGTTTTAGTTATTTACTTTCGTATTTAATTTCGTAATTTCTTTTATGCCGATTTGTTTAATGTAATGTTTTTAATTTCGTATTGTAATGTTTAATTTTATAAAAGAAGAGTTTGAATGTTTAATGAATGAAATTGTTGAAGGTAGAATTTGTAAATTGTTATTTTATAAAAAGGTGGGTCCCTGAAAGTGGTGTTATTGGGTGTTATGATTTCTGTTATTTTTGGTGTTATGTTATTTGGTGTTTGATGACGTATAGTCTACACCGGGTCACGGACCCGCTCGGTAAACAATACTGATGCGATAGCCCACAATGCGTGGGCCGTAATGCATGTGAATGCGTAGCTCCGGCCCACGAGGCCCAAAGCCCAATACGTATTTATGGAACGGATTGATGATATCTTCTAAACTAGGAGGATATTTACCAAATATCCGATATAGGCGGACACGCCTTGGAGTAAGGAACAAGTAACCCTTATCGGTTACACGCCTATAAATAGAGGGGACCCTAACCCTCGCAGAGGTACGATTCAATACGCAATTCCAACTCTTAAACCCTCAAACTACGATTACTTACTCTCACGCCGGAGGATAATCGGGGGAAACAATCCCTGCGATTGATCACTGCGAATTGGTACTCAAGCCAAGTCTTGCCAACTTTTGTATCAACAGTGTTAAAATGATGTGGCGCTGACGTGGCAGTGGTGTTGGTGTTATTTCGTGTTACCACTTCCTCCCCTCTTACACTAGAGCACAATATAAATGTACAAGGCTAGAAATGGTTTGAATATAAGACTATTACGAGGTAACCATGCACTCTTTCGACTTTACTTTCGCCATTGCTTACAACATATTCACAAAAGTATCAACAGAAATGATCTTTTAATTGATCAAAGCTTTCTTCAGTTATGACCAATATTATTTCGAAAACTTCACATATCACAGAAACAAGTGCAACTACCAACAGGCAATTGTATTTGGATCACAAACTCAAGTGTTACTTGGTTGGCGGCTTCTGGTATCCCCACGGGTTCTGTCTTGCTCAGTTCCACTGATCTCTACACATCTCATCAATCCCATACTTTGCCCTGAAAACACAAGAAACCGTCTCAAATAAAGGTTGAAACCACTAAACAGGCCGACACAACTACTCATAAAGAAGCAAACTACAATACACTCCCTCCCTTATTTCTTGATTTTACGGATACAATGATAAGATAAAACGCTCATGTAGACCAAAGAAAGACCATGTACCGTACCAATGTCAACAGGCAAATAAGTGATCTAACTATAATGATTACTCAACAATATATTTCAGATATGTGATTTGTAGAAAGGATAGTGAAATCAGTATTATCAATTTTAATGTGTTTTTTTTATTGTTCAATTGATAGTGTTACTTCTCCTCATCTTTGATGGCTTTTCAGAATGGGGAATGTCCTTTATGGATGCCTTATTGCTTGTGTAATTAATTATGACAAGCCTTTTAGATGTTCATTACTTGTTGCAATGTTTTGCTTCGTTACATTTTCCACTCATTATGCTTGGCAGTTGCGTTGGATAATCTGTAAATACAAACACGGGTTTATCAATCTTTGAATTTGCAATATTTGAATTTGTAGATGCCTATATGTATACAAGAAATGATATTTATATACTTTGGCTCGAGATTAGCGGAGTGAAGGACTGAAGGCATTAGTAGTGGTTAGACGATGTTTGGAGAAAGCCATGAGTTTTTGTTTAAGAAATTTGTTGATAACTTACAACATGGTCTATATGAAAATATTTTTGGTTCTGGCGTTTATCCTAATAGTAGCGACTCAGATTATTGAGATTACATATTTTTATAAGTACAGGTTGCATCCTATGTCAAGTACATTGTTTTTAAGTTAAGTTCACAGGTTTGGACTATAGAGAGAAGTCCAGTAATCTACCTCGTAAATTGGTATGAGCAGCACTAGTGTCCCCAGCATTTCATTTTCATAGTAAAGAAGAGACAGTAAACTGTTCGCTCTGATTCTGATCTTTTGTGGACAATATCTCTAAGAAAGCAGTCATGAAGGTGAAAAATTCAAGCTCAACGATTATCATTTTGTCAATCTCGTTTGTAGGATTAAGATCTTCTTTAATCATTAATCATGACATCTATTCTTTATGAACAAATTTTCTTCTTTTTGGGCGACGACTACAATTACTTGGGGGTCTATTTAGATTAATCAAACTCCAATATTACGATATCTTATTGTTGTACTTTGTTGCTGACGTTATGCTGCTTGTTTGATATGACGATTTCAGTTCTTCAGCAGTTAAAAAGTACATAGTTGTTGCTATTTTCTGATGTTTTGTGTTCGTGTGCAAGCTGCAAAGTGAATGGAGAATGGAGCATCACGAATAGAAGTTACAAAATGGACACGTCGGTTGAGTAGCATGTTAAAACGAATTTTCGTGTATTTTCTTGAGTTCTATGAACAATAAGTGCAGTGAATATGATTACACATGCTTAATTATTCATTTAGGAGTTTCTATGAATGTCTTGATTAACCATTTGGGCATCTTTTGACAAATTGGTACACTCTAAATTTGTAAATGTTTTATTTGTTTGAACCATCACCTATAGCGTATAACCAAATTAGAATCGTATAACTCAGATGTACGTGGCTTAACCGAGGGATGTCGTAACCGTTTCAGGCCTTTTCCAGCGTCAATCCCAAATGTGTACCTAGTGATGCTAGACTGTTAATAAGAGCAAGGAATTATTCATGTTTTGTAGTTTTTCTTAAGCAACCAAGTACTGTAATATTTATGAAAATAACTAATCTATTAGTTTCTGCATATAGTGTCAAAAGTAAATTAAAAAAAAAAAAAAAAAAAAATGAATATTGGCTTCGCCCGGGTTCGAACCGGAGACCTTCAGTGTGTTAGACTGACGTGATAACCAACTACACCACGAAACCTTGTTGCTAATTTCTTTCACATTTAGTTTTTTAATATAAAAGAAGTGTTGGCAAATAACATGTTTAAGTACTCAGCTTACATAACTCAACGGTTACCCAATCCCGTCTTCCACGAGGTATGGAGGAGGTGAGATATAGACAGCCTGATTGTGTATATAGCCGGACAGTTGCTTAATGATCCGGACGGAAATATCCGGACGGTCTCTGCCGGACGACCCGGACAAGACGCCGCCTTCAACCCTGATTTCACGGGTCAATGTCTGCCACGTGGAGGCCTATGCTGACATCAAAGCATGGGACAAGATGGTGCGCCGCACCCTGTATGTCAGGAACAGTGGCCTACTCGTACTATGCACTGTTCCGAACAGTAATCAGGTACAATTTGGAGTAGTATAAATACTTCTCATTTACTCACTTATATTTTTAGCATTTACTGCATATTTACACACACACATTTATTACCACCAACCCATACTTACTCTCACGCCGGAGCTTGGTCCTGGGTACAAAACCCGGGGCGAGGCTAACGCGTTTATTGTGATCGCAGGTTATAGCCTAGACCAACCACTGTCCGAAGGACTTCGCAAGGGACTTCGTAAAGTGACAAGGTTTTACACAAACAAATTGGCGCCATCCGTGGGACCCAACATTCGATCTACCCAGGTTATAGAATGACAGGTCTCGGTCCGGAAACCTCCGGACATGAAGAAAACGATGCCCTCACGACGAGGGAACAAATCGAGGGGCATCTGTCTGCCCTCAAGGAGCTGCTAGCGGCTCACAACCGAAGGGAGAATGTTCCTCCCATCCGATTAAACTTTGATGACATGGGTCTCGACAATGACGGAGGTCGAGACCGGAGACGAGGAGGAATAGTTACTGGGGAAAAGGTGTCTGATGAGGATTTGGGAAAACCCTTTAAGGAGCTATCTAATTCGCCGTTGACTCGTCGACTCTTAGAATTCTCAGCCCCGGAACACAAGATGCCGTCCCACATTAAACTTTATGACGGGTCATCGGACCCGGAGGATCACCTCACCAGATTCTCCGGAGCAGCCATGCAAGGGTCATGGCCTATGCCCGTATGGTGCCGTATGTTCCAACAGACGCTGGATGGCAGCGCCCGGGGATGGTATGACAAGCTCCCTTCCGGAAGTATTGACGAATGGGCTGACCTACGTCACCAATTTGTCACTCGATTCTCCTCCAGGAAGAAGTGCTTCAGGGACCCCACCGAAATTACCAAAATCACAAGGAATGCAAATGAATCTCTCCCCGAGTTCAAAGAGAGATGGACCACGGAGTCCGGGTTCATACAGGGAGTCCCGGAAGTTATGAGAATTTCGTCCTTCATGGACTCTTGCAAGAATCCGGAACTAGCTAAGCGGTTCGCTGATCGGGTGCCCCGAACCGTGGATGAGATGATGAGGCGGGTTGATGATTTTGTTAGGGCCGAAAAAGCCTTTGCGAGTACGGAATTACCGCAAGGGGAAAAGCCGGAGATGTCAAAGAAATCGCAAGGTGGAAGTTTCCGAAGGGACGATAAACCGTTTCGGGGGTCTTACGGGGCAGATAGACGACATAATGAGGGTAGATCCAATCACTATGGACGTGAGGGATACGCCCCATATCGGCACAGGGACAAGGCACCCCTACTTCCGCCTAGAAATGACTATCAGCCGCGCCCGCATAACCCTCCTCCAAGACTGACTTTAAACTCCCTCTCCAAGCTCCCCAAAGAAATATTAGCGATGGAACGTCAGCTACAACTGCCCCAACCTAAACCCATGAATTACCCTCCACGAAAGGAAAACCAAGACAAATACTGTGACTACCATATGGAAAAGGGT
>LBNU01008754.1:141460-172777 GCA_014162995.1 Artemisia annua
TTTCCTCTCCGACTCTTCCAAGCTTGTCTCTTTCCCAGCCAACAAATCTTCTAACTTTTTGATCCGGTTAGATTGCTCCAAATTCTGGGACGACAACTCTTCTTTTTCCATGTTGGCCAGTGACAGCTGCTCGGCCAAATCCGCCTCGCGACCAGAACATCCCTGGTGCTGCTGGTGAAGCTCACGGTTAGCTTTGGTCAGCCCTTCCACCACCCGACGCTCCTCCGCCAGGCTGGCTTCGACGGATGTCAGTCTCTCGACCGAAGTACCGCATGCCTGATGCGCCTGATAAAGCTGAGCATAATGATAGCTCAAATTCTCAAAACGTTGCAGAGCATCCGCCTGAGCAAGGGAACAACGAGCCAACTCAAACCAAGCCCGCTGGGTGGCCTGGTAGTCTGTCAGGCTAAGCTGCTCAGCGCGGACAGACGGAGGAGGCAGGTGCACCATCATTTCGCGACAAGCCTCGGCATCATTAAGGCTTGCCCCCGCAGTTAGGTTCCAGCTAGGAATGAACGGCTCGCTGGAACCACTGGGACCTATACAAAATACACAAGTGTAAGAACGGTATATATTTATATACATATAAAAAAATAATAATAATAATAATAAGGAAAAAGAGATATACCTCCGGGAGTTCTCCTGACAAAGGCCTGTCGGGTAGACCCGCTGGAAGTCGAAGCATTAAGACCTGCTAAACAAATAAATTCATATAAGGTAAGGAAAAAGATGAACACATATTTTCGTTTGGAGCTTATGAAAGGNGTCTCAAAAAGAGCTTCTTTTCAACGAGATACAATTGTTGTCGTTTAACCGGATCACGAGTAGAAGTAGAAAAATCTTTTGTAATTCGATAGAATGGTTTAGCAATCCTTGTAACTCCCTCTTGTTACCGTTGTAATTCTCTTTCAATTCCTAGCTTCTTGCTAGCTTAAAATAATGTGGTTAAAAAAAATGGTTTCAGTCAATAATTTTCTTTACTTAAGAGAGTTCTTCATCTATACGTAGTATATTAGGTAACAATCAAGTATATTCGTTCAACTTTATGTGTATGTGATTTTTTCGTCTATTAAATTGTTGGTTTTCTCTAAAGTCACTTGTGTTCTTTGTTAGTTTTCACTTATATTTTTGTTCTTAGTTTGAAGCTTGCTTCAATGCAAACTGCAATACTATACCAAACAATAACTAATGATGACGAGACGAAAATCTAAAGTTAAAATGTGTAATACTTAGAGGAAAAACACCGAATGGAAGACATGAAAACAGCATGAACATAAAGATCTTCTTATCTTGGATTCTTGGTATGATTAATACAAAAGATAATTGATCATATATTTTATTAGTTTTAAACTTATAATATGTTTTCTCTTCTCAGTTTGAATTTAAATATTCTGTTACTACAGGTAAAGATGTTATTTAACGTTAAGGGGACCAATTTAGTAGATCACTTATACAGTCTCAACCTTAATTATCTTCGTCCATTATATTGAAAATAGATATTAACTTATTGAAGTTGATAACTTCTTTAGCTACCCGAAATTGCTCTTATGGCTGGTGTTCTGTTTGGCTTTGTTGACATCCCTAACTTATTCTTAAAACTTTTCTACTTAGAAGATGGACCTGTTTACAAGCTAACGTCTTCAGTTCATCTAACCCGACATTTTTGCAATTTTGTGCAGTAACGACGATTTTCTTTGTTGTATATGCTTTCTTATGCAAAAATTGCACGTAACACTATAGAGTGGAAAATTGCAACAATAATATAGTAGCAAAAAACATAGGTTCAAAAATCATCCATGAACCAAGAATATATATCCACCAAAAAACAAGGAAGGAAAAAAAAATAAGACAAATAAGATTATGGTTCATTCAAATGATATGAAATTTTTCAAGATATCATACCTAAGACAGCGAGAGAATCAGCTCAGAAATTCGTTAACAAAACTATTCACGTTCGTAACAAATCCGACACCCTTTCTTAGTGCATCACTAAAATCACTTGTTACGTGTTATCATGAGTCATACCCTTTAAATTCCAGCAAGAATATATGGCCTTCACATGAACGATAATAGGGATAACACATTTGTACCTATGTATACCACTTATGAATATTTTGATGCATTAAGCAGTACTTATAATTTATTTAAAACTATATGGGGTATCATTTTTCTTCAAAAGGCGAAGTTCTATTAATCAAGTATATACCAAGTAGCTAGAGAAATAAGATTACAATGAAATAGAACAAGCAGTTTTTGGATCTTGGATCCAATAAAGTGAGATCTGCAGATACCTGTGTTGATCAGAACCTAAAGTTAATGACAAATGGAATGCATATGTACAGAATTAGCATACTTAGAAAAACAATAAAGAAATTTCTAAACCGTAAGTTGTTGATCATCACATGCTTAAAGAAAAGGTTTAATCCTAATCACAAAAAAGAAGTGAAATAAGTACTGATCATACCACATAGAGGTTTTTGTTAAACAGAACCTTCAAATGCTCGATATCTAGCACAGCACATCAGAGGTCTTCGTACTTCACATCTTTGTGTGCAGTTGATTACTCATTGAAAAGGAACAATTATCAAATGATTTGAAAGATCTCCACACACCCGTTCCAGTAACAGTAACAGCAATATCAGCACCTTCTTTAGTAGCCATGACAACAAGCGCCGATCCTCTCTTTATGGAACTCTTATTAATAACTACATCTTCGACCTCACCAAATGTTTCAAATATCTCCCTCAATGTTTCGTCATTACAATCCAAACCAACTTTTGCCCAATAAACCCTAAGCACTTTTTCCTGGTCCAAACCTTCACTCGTGCTAACATTTTTCTGTTGTTTTAGTCATATGACATAATCATAAAATGTATAATCCATTTTTTTAACATGCATGCGACGAAATCTATTAACTTCTTCTTTAAGTAACCTTCCTAGCTCTCTTTCTTCTTGGGACATTGTTTCCCTTCGATATCTTTGATATTCTTCTTCAAGATCAGACATCCTTTTCTTACGCTTTCTTTCTTCTTCTTCTTCTTCAAGATCAGACATCTTCTTACGTTTCATCTCTCTTTGAAGTTTTTGTTCTCGAATGATGATAGTATAATCGAATGCTTTCCTAGCATTGTCATCCTTGAGGATTTCATAAGATGCTTGCAGCTATTGAAACGCGGAGACAGCATTAGGGTCGTCGAGTCTCTTGTCTGGATGCAATTTCAAAGCTTTTAATCGATACGCTTTCTTGATTTGTTCCTTTGAAACTTTGGATGCTAGACGAAAGACCAAGAATTAAGTAATGATTAATAAAAACAGCCATTAAAGAAAAACTTAAAGTTTTGGAACAAGAAAACTTACTTTGATTATGGTTGACTATGTTAAGGTTCTTCTTTAACGAATAATCTAATGAAAAAACAATATTGTGTATCTCATATAGTGTTTCTATATATGTGAGCAGAACAACGTATATAGGTCGGTGACAAAAAAATCGCCAAACGTGTCTATCTACCCCCTTTATTATTATTATTATTATTATTATTATTATTATTATTATTATTATTATTATTATTATTATTATTATTATTAGGGGATATGATGCCTACTTTATAAAGTAGATAAGTTACTTAGGGGGTGTTTGATTTCGACTTAAGTAACTTAATATGAAAAAAACTGAATTAATTAAGTCATATGAAAACTGTTTGTTTGTAACTTAATAGAGAAAGATGACTGAAAATATTAAGTAATAAAACTGAGGTTGTCTGCATTAAGTCATCTGTTAATTAACATGACTTAATGAAAAAAAATTAAACAAACATGTCCTTACTTTTCTTTGTAAAAAGGGGTAGGGACAGGGACTGAACTGTATATTTTGTAAACTTTTTTCAAAGATAATATAGGTGCCTACATTTAAATGTAGGCATCATTTCCCATTATTATTATTATTATTATTATTTATCAATTTAAGGTACTGTATACCTTGAAAATATACACATTCGTACCAAAGGTGAGGAGGAGCTCTTTATGGAAATAATCTCTTTGCTTTCAAGTGTACTTATAGGGTATGAGTATGGATATGTGTATTATTATATCAATTCTCATAAGAAAATCAACAAGCATCGTCCCAGTTTGTATATAAGTAGAATTTTTAGGAGTACGTGACTTCTCATGTCACGTTCAAATGTATGGCTGATAATCGGTCGAATACCGGACCGGACCAGACCGATTAAGACTGAGACCGAATTTGTCTAAAATCCAAGAACGAGACCGAGATTGAATGTGTTCGGTCCGGTCAAGTCCAGTCGGTCTCGATCCTGTCTAAGAAGGCAAAATGATCGGTTTTTAGATTCGATCAGACAGGACCGGACCGAGACCAAAATCAAAAAAACTCGAGACCGAAACCGGACCGCTAGTCCTTTGGGTCCGGTCAGTCTCGGTCTGGTCTCGATTGGAACGATCCGTTTGCTCATCACTATTCAAATGTATGCCATCACTCAACACTTTACAAAAATTGGAAAGACGCGGATCAAAATTTGGACCCGACTTTACCCGTATCCATATTTATTTATCTCTTAAAGGGGTGTTTGTTTAAGCTTATACGTGGCTTATGAGCTTATTTGTGTTTCGGCTTATATTTCATAAGCCCCAATTTTCCGGCTTATTTTGAGACTTGTGAGCTTATAAATCTCAAAATAAAGCTTATTAAGTTTATTACGATATGATAACTTTCTATAAGCCTATAAATCTCAAAATAAGCCGAAAAGTTGAGGCTCATGAAATATAAGCCGAAATCAAATAAGCTCATAAGCCTACATACAAGCTTAAACAAACATCCCCTAAATCCCAGAAAACACCTGTCAAAACCNGCAGAGAGTGAGGATCGAACCCTCGCCTCTTTCTCCAAAGGAGAGGGGTTTGTTTTTTTTAATTGACGACAAATTTTTTCAACCTACATCATCTATTTCACCAATTATATGTCACCTATGTCTTGAGGGGCTTTCTACTCAACTTACGTTTAAATGACTACGAAATACCCAGTGGTAAGTATTATAACTTTCTTACATATTTGGGTATGGTCAGAGAAAATGTTGGGAACGATTACGAGGATATCTTGGCTAGACCGCGCATGTAACCTGAACAAAGAAACCTCATTCGTCTAGGTTTAGTTTTCAAAACCTGAACAAAGAAACTTCATTCATTTAGGTTTCAAAAAAACCACAGTTAGGAAATTTGGTCAATCAAATAATGTAAGTTGGTTAGAAAGGTTAACATAATTACTAATAAGCTATGGCGGAAAAGCACAAGAGATAAGCTGAAAATCGAGTGAAGATATCGTTTAGAATATCTTCACTTGATTCTCAGACCCAACAAAGCAAATTCGATATTAAACAGCTTGGAAGAGCTGAAAACATAGTGAAGAGTGAAGACCATCCAAAGGCATTTAACATACAAGGTACACTGGTAGAGCACATTTGGGAAAGCTGAAAATATATACATACCCAATGAAGCAAACAAAATATTAGAACTGCTTTGAAGAGCTTAAACAACTCGATAGCAAGTCAATTAATTAGCAGCCTGACTGCAGTTTTATTACACTTGCATTCACCTAAACACAAAAAGCCAGGTAAAAAATTGATTCAAGTTTTTGCAAGAAACACACTCTCGAGCTTGTTTCAACTTGAACCTGTACAACAAAATAGAGGCTTATCGATTTGCAATACTTGCGGGTATCTATGAGTCCATGAGAGTAACACGCTTGAAAATTTCAGAGCATATTCTACATTTGGTAAACTGGGAATAAAGATCTTTAAAGCAAATCCATTATGTGACCTTAAAATGGTGTCAAATTTGAGCATCACAACCAGAAGCGAAACAATAAAAATGTAAAGTGTCATGTGACATAAAACCGCTACTAAAATTACAACACTCAAAAGTCAAATACTAAAAGGGATAGTAGTATGATTTCCACCCTTGAAGAGTAGAAACCATTAGTTTTAGTCAACATCCAAGTCTTTTGCCAACACAATGGACTCAGTAAAGAAAAGTTTTCAAATATTATCGAACCCTGATCCCATCGATAAGTTCAAAGAACCTTATGCATATGGACTAAATCTATTTGCTCGCTGCACCTTCAGTCTTCTCCTCAGGAGCTTCTTCGATGGTTGCACCAGTCTTTGTTTCCACTTCTTGACCTGCAACATTAAGTTTGATGTTGATCAAGATGCATTTTACAGGGTAATAATCAAAAGATGTCACTGTATCCAGCTTGGGTCAGTAGGTCACTCGGTATGCTAAACACATTAGTACATAAAATTAACCTTTGCACATAAAAACTACAATTTTTAACATCCGGTTTTTTATGGTTACAAAATGAACCAAACATTTTACAAAGCCATGTTTCATATTTCAACGTCTAAGATGCACATAATAATGGAGCAAATGAAAAAGTACTCTCTTTATATTTTATGCAAAAAAATCGTTTCTGATAATTGTAGCTTAAAAGTTAAGTGCTGATATAGCATAAAATCAGTTAATTTTCCCAAAAGAAAAGAAATCTATTGCCCAAAACTAGGCTCAATAATCAGTACATTTACAAGAATATATGTAGCAGTTTGGTAAAAGGTTACCTTCATCATCGCTGTCTTCATCATCACCACCGGCACCACCCATAAACTGACTCATGTCCATGTTTTCCATCCCGGGAATACCACCCATACCTCCCATAACTCCCATACCCGGCATACCCATACCGCCCATACCAGGCATACCCATACCACCCATACCAGGCATGCCGCCCATACCTCCCATGCCGCCCATGTCACCAAATTTCTGTAAAAAGTAGAATATTAGAATACAAGTCACTAAGTTAATCATAAAATGACTTTATTTGATATTATAAATGACAAAATCTGTACCGAGAAATCCATTCCTCCCATGTCAAGATCTGCTGCGGGACCTGGAACATGAAAGCAAATATAATCAAATTTTCAAATGAATAAGAAGAAATGTTAGCAAGTCATAAAACAGCATATAACATACCAGCCTCATCATCTTCATCAACCCATTTGTCCCAATCAACTTTGACATAATGTGGAGTCTTGGCATCTCCCTTCAAAAGTTTATTCCACCATTTTGGCTCCGCTTTCTCCAAGATGCAAAAAATACTTCTCTCACCAATATTTATTTTGCTCTCCTGCACACAAAAACAATGAACATGAAGTGATAAAACAAAGAAATGGGATATGAAGACTTGCAAGAAGGTAAAGAATTGTTTTAGAAATAAAAGAACCCAAGATATTACGACTCCCGAGTAATTATAAAAGAGAACAGGTAATAAACATTTCTTGCTAACCAAAGATTGTAAACTTCAGAGCTTGAAAACAAAATTTAAAACATACAAGTTCTCTTTATGGTTCTTTTCTCTACAAACTAGAGTATAAGTAAACATGGTAAACAAAATGTGATACACGTTTAGAAAATTCTTTTAAAAAGAAGTCTAATAAGTTGATAATTGCTACTTACATCTACGTTAACTTTGTCGGCTAGCTCAAGCTTGAGATCATACGCATGCTGACCAGCTGTAGCAGAGAATGAAAAGACACCTTCGGGAGCAAGATTGACTTTGGCATCTTTTGTATCAGCCAATACAACTGTGATATAAAGCTTGTCCTCCCTCTGGGCCCACTTAATCTCAGGATGACGACTGCAGAACACAATAACAATCTACAGCTTAGTTGACCCCATAGACCATATTAAATAAATAAATTTGCCAGTAATGTTTATAAAAAATCGAGTGTTGGCAGGTCAACCCAACTTCGACCCGAAACCATTTTGGACCACTACTTAAAAACCGATTTTTATCATTAGAAAAAAACAATCATTTTTAAGTTCAACGCACATAGAACAACAGATGCACCACCCTAAGTTTTGTCAAAATAAATAGCCACTTTAGCATTTAGAAAGAAGGATCTTAAAAGAAAATTGTCAATAAAACATATACTCTAAAATCACTTCAGAAGACCTAAACAATAAGTCGCATGTAACATTAAAATTCGAACAAAATGCAATAAACATTGTTGCCATCCAACAAATCAACAGATTCCAAAATAGGTCACAAACGTGCCTACCCAGTACCAACTCCTAAACTAAATATTACATCCAATAAATCACTAAAATCCCGAATACAAGTCAATAAAACACTTAAGTACCACACTAAAAAGCCATAAACCTAAGTAACATTAGCAAAGGCATCCAAAAAATCAACACAAAACAATATATTTGATCCAAAGCATTAATCAAACACAAGACCTTGACTTCCAGCTGCTAATCTTTTGGTAACACAAATGCTAATCAAACGACAAACATCCAACTATCAAAACCCCAAAACATAATTACCGAAAAGAGATGTACTGCCATCATATAAAAAAGAGTGTTGATACTCACACCACAACTTTTTATACCTTCACCACAATCCGTGCATTACAGTGTTGTACGGTGTGCTGTACAGCTTGTACAAAGTGGTGTGACTATCAAATAAAATGGTGTGAGTATCAACACCCTATAAAAAAAGCTGACAAACTAACAAATCGTTCTATTTCTTATTTACCTACAATCCCAAATTCCAACACAGATACTAATTAAACAATTAACTTTCAAATCCAAATTACATTATAACAACAAAACTACCAGCCTTCAACAAAATAGACAGAATAAAAACTAGTTGCACAACTCAATTCCTACTTGAATCTCAAGACTAAACTCCCAACTGCTATTCTTTCAAGGAGAGCTAAGAAAGCTAATCAAGCACCTAACATTCAAAACTCTAAAACATAATTACAAAAAAGAACAATAAAGGACTAGCAACACTCAACTAATTAACCAACGAAAACTAGATATACCAAAAATTTGAATTCCAAGTGATAATATTTTGAAAACACATCACACGCGCGCACACGCCAATCAAACATCTAAATATTTAATTTGAAATCCCTAAAAAAATATTACAAAACTAAGATCCAAATACTACCACCATCCGAAAAATTTACTCAAAATCCTAAATTTGACATAAAAGTTGTAACCTTGTTTTATAAACAAAAACTAATAAAGCATCAAACCTTAAAAACCCCAAAATTAATAATATAAACCATCCAAGATTAACTTTTTTAAACAATAATGCTAATCAACCATCTATCTTACAAACCCCCAAATCATTACCACAAAATAAAAAACAACCATCAAACTAATTAGCCTAAAATCAATTACCCAATTCAATCCATCACTCAAAATCACAAATTTAATCATACCCACTAATCAAGATTCAATCTTTTTAATAACCCATAAAAAATATCAACAGAACAATCATAATAAAAAAAATAAAAAGTACCCATTAACCTAATTAGCCTAAAATCAATAACCCAACTCAATTCATCACTCAAAATCACAAATTGAACCACACCCACTAATCAAGATTCAATCTTTTCCCAAACCCACAAAACATATCAGCAAAACAATCAAAACAAGGTAGAATAAAGATCAAACATAAAGCAAAAGATGCTAAAAAAGAAAAAGCAGGAAGAACAACTAATAAGGTTACCTCATCTTTGTGTGTTTTTTGAAGATGAAAGAGAAAAAGTTAAAGGAAGAAAACCCTAATAAAAAGAAACGCTGCAGTAGGTGTGTGTGTGACTGATGATTATTGATTTCATCTTAAACCCTTGATATCATTTTGCAGGTTAGATTGTTTCATGGGTTGGGCTTTTGTTTTGGGCTACATTTTGAAATTGCGTTTGAAATGTTTTTGGGCTTGTATTGATTTTTTTGTTTGTTTTTGTAAGTTTGTTTTTAGGAATTAGGCCGAGCATAATACACCACAGCCCGAATCGGATCCAGAAATTGGGCCGATCGTACCAGACCGAACATTTTTTTTTTTTTTAGAACGGTACCACACTTGAAATCCGAACCCCGAGTTAAACCATCCAAACGGGCAGGCCCCGGGACCCGAACCGCTAGGAGAGACCCGTGAAGGGAAACCCCTAGAACTCATGGCTTCGCACTAAGAGGAAAATCCGGATTTTTGCCGCTTGCGAGACTTGAACCCAGGTAAAACCTCTCCCCAAGCTCCAGAAGGAACTCAGGTGGCCAACTGAGCTAAGTCAGTTGGTTCGTACCAGACCGAACATATTTAGGTCCGGTCTTCGGTCCATCTTTTTCCTCATATTTAGGGCCGACCATCTTTTTACAAAATCAGCAAATTTCGTTGCTAGTTTCGTTTAACGTAATTGTAATGTGTTCATAAAAATATATGAATATTATTGCGTCTAGCTTTCCGCCTCCCCTTGTGCTCGCTAAGATCAACTTGTATCGTCATGTCAACAAACCTACAATGGTGTAGGTTGTTAAAAAGATAGTCACGATTAATGGATGACAAGATTGTTGGTATTAAGGACAAAGTTAAGGAGGCGATTCGTTATGTCTTTACTTCGATTCAAAACTCTACATAACTGATTTGCACAAATTGAGTATTGATTGACACTCCAATCCATGCATTATATATACTTATACAATATTGATATCGTGTTTTAACAAGTTTTAGATATAGACTAAATTTTTAAGATCGAATCAACAAGTTTTAGATATATACTAGCAAATTGGCAAATATTATAAACCATCTCAGTGTTAACTACAGAACTGTGCCATTTAGTTTGCATAAGCACATTTTGATGTTTTAATAGTTATTATTAACAGTATTTTATAAGTATGAAGTTAGTAATAGTAACTTTCAATTGTTATAAAGCAAAGGGTGTGTTTGTTTGATAGGTTTTAGATAAAAAGGTTGGACTAAAAGTATAAATACTTAGTGAAGTTAGAAGTTTGACATTGGCTATAAATTAAAATAACTTTTCTTGTGACATGTTCAACTTGTAAGCGCAATCTTTACAATCTCAAAGATGCAGGTGCACTGTTATAGAGATTTTTTATATGCAATCATTGTCCCTGAGAATATTAAAGTGAACAATTCATTGATTGATTACATAATAATACAATACAATATAATATAAATAACACTATATAATGGGGCTAGGCCCAGTGAGCCTACGTCAATAAAAACTCAACTAACAACTCCTCGCAGTTTGAGCAAGAGAGCAATGAACACTCAAACTAGAACGGAAATCGTCAAATAACGCATATAGCAAGAGAGCAATGAATACTCAAACTAGAACAGAAATCATCAAATAACACATATGGTAGCCCTTCGTAAAGATGTCCGTAAACTAGTAGCAGGAAAACGCATGAAAAATGCGAACCTCACAAGTAGCGTACCAAATCGCAAACAAAATGGATATCAATCTCTATATGTTTTGTGCCTTGAAGTTATGCAGGATTGAATAACAAATAAACAGCACTAATAATATCACAACAAACCAAAGTAGCCGAAACTAAAGGTGTATGAAGCTCACGTAACAAATTCCGCAACCAACATGTCTCAGCAACAGCATTAGCGACACCCCTACACTCCGCCTCTGCTAGACGAAAAAGAGTGTAACCCATCATTTAGAAGACCATGACAGTAAATTGTTTCCAAGAAATACACAATAACCATGTCGACCAACAAGTGGTAGGAAAACCAGCTCAATCCGCATCCGAGTAGACAACCAATGAAGATCTGTAGTACCATTAACATACCGTAAGATCCGTTTGAGAGGCGAGAAGTGAGGTTCACGCGAATCATGCATATACAGACAAACCTGATGATCAACGTAAGAAATGTTTGGACGCCTAAATGTGAGTACTGAAGAACGCTCGCAAGACTGCTGATGCGCGTGATGTGTCGTTGCGGTTTAGCAGTTTAATGCCTACTCAAGTTTTACATTTATATTTAGCCGACTTATCAATAACACACACACTTAACGAGCAGTGTACCCGGTCAGTTTGGATATAATGGTAAGCAGAGTGTCGATCACTAAGAGTGAAACGTATTATCTAATTATCCTAATCAGTATTTTAATATCTAAGTTAGCTTTACAGTCTAATCTAATGATAGGGGGTTCAGCCTGAGAGACTGTCACGGTTTGGTTATCTAATTAAACAGTAAATACTAATGAGAACAATCAGCGAATAGCATACACGTACACAGATAGATAGTAGAGACAATAAGAAGGCCTGTCCTGATAATTAAAATAGCTTGTCACTTGTTTTATTGCTAGTTTTATATGAAGTGTATAAAATTAATCCGTACTCGTTGGCTCTTATATAGGCGAGTAAACCCTTAATGATTACTTATGAATATCCTACTCATCCAAAGACATCAGAGTGAGTAGGCGAGGAAGGAGTATGGCGGCTCAGCAGTGCTCAGCTAGACACAGAGGTAATCAATGCACTAATATAAGGAAACCAAAGACATCAACATATAAACTTTAATCGATGGGAAAGCAATTTAAAGGCGGGCATTTGATTATTGCGTACTCACAAACTACCGGCCATCAATCCTGATGGATTCAAAGCTTACTATTACAATAAAACAAAACTACATAATGAATTAAATACATGCAGGACCTTCTTACAGCTCTAAGAACTTCGTTTGTGGTGTGTCTTGTGTTGCTTGTTCGTCTGAATTCTTCTCCTTAGGGTTATGGTGCACACTAAATTCGTCTAGGTCTTGGGGTATTTATAGTTTCTGTCTGAGGGTTCGATGCGGCGCATGTAATGATGAGATGCGGCGCATTGACTTAACTTCGCGTGGGGTCCAAGCTTATTATATTCTGGAATATTCGTACACCGCCTTTAGATGCGGCATAACTTGAATCTTTATGCGGCGCATGTCCTTCAGTTGTCTTGGATTATTTCTGGTGAAGTCTTGATGGTGATGCGCCGTATGTTAATTGTGTGATGCGGCGTATCTGGAGTAGAACGAGCTTGATCTTCTTCTTTGACCAGAGTTTCATATGCGACGCATGGTAGAATCCCATGGGGCGCATTCTTCAAAGTCAGGAAATGGTCTTCGAATTCATCTAAGTATGATATTGCGGCGTATCTGTTGAGTGAGATACGACGCATCTTCTGGGTTTCAGTAGACTTTTGACATCTTGTTCATTTTGCTCCGTAATTAATCCAAAATCGTCAAGTTTCACCTTTTACCTGTTTTTACCTGAGAATCACTAAAGTAAACATTAAAACACCGATTCTCATACATAATAAGGTAAAACAAGTTAAATAAATAGGATAAATGATGCTAATAAAATGTACTTATTTGAGTTCATCAAATATCCCCCCACTTAAACTTTACTTGTCCCCAAGTAAACCTTAAATTTAATCTTATGAAAATGTATCCTAAAAGGTATTAGGATTTAATTTTAATGGTTAAGCATGTATTCGTTTTATCATAATCACACAACCAACCACTTAACGAAGTAGAAACAAAATAATTTTCTTTTAATACAAAACAATTCTAAATCGTTTAGTTGCTAGTTGTGACGAATATTCTATCATAAGCTTGACAAGTATACGCATCTCCCCCGCTAAAGCCAACGAGTAACAAGTCTAAAGCGGTAAAATGGGTTAGTAGGTTAAGGGTTGATCATTCTTTTCAATCTTTATCGATCTCATATTCCAGAAAAGGCGACAAAATCACGAATACATGATCGAATCCACGACCACGATACTCGCAATTGCTCAATTCCTTAACTCGAATAAGCTAAAGATAGGACCAAGTAATCTTCACCAATAATATTATATCAAAAAGGGCGACAAAATCAAAAATACATAGCCGAATCCACGACTACGATACTTAAGATTGCTCAAATCTCTAATCTCAACAAATCAAAGGTTAGGATGAAGAATGATATAGGGTATGGATAATATTTAGGATATAAATTGGTGTAAAATAAAAATAAATAAAACGGATAGATTAAAATCCTAAGTGTGGTTGATTACTTTCCCAATCATCCCATGAATAAGACTCGTATCATTGAATAACTCACGCTTTTGACTCATGTAACTCACGCTTTAGGTAGGCACGAATTATACTCAATAAAATCTTAAACAAAGAATAACCTTAGTTGGCGTTCCCGTAACGGCCAACTCCCTTTCAATCATAAATATAATATATAACAACAAATAGTAGTGATATCTCTACTTTTACAAAACTTTACATAAGTTGGTTAAAAACAAACTTCCAACTTTTTCTTCTTTCTTTTTCTTTTCTATTTTTTCGATTTTTTTTTTACTTGTGTAAAATTTCACAACTTTTCTATCACGATTTTTCCGGATAATTTTTCCATACTTTTCATAACTTTCAGAAAATACATGTAATAGTGAAAGTAGTAAACACACGAAAAATAAACTAAATACAATATGTACTTTCACTCCAATTGCATTGTGCAATTTTCCGACCTAACCAAAGATAATGAATTACGCATGCGAACACAGGTAATGTAAGGAAACACACTTTGCATAAAGTAACTAACCACGGATTTCAATCTACAGGGTAGGCTAAGGGGTAAGGGTATAACGAAACATTTTAACAAAGGTGTAAGAAATGAAAGGAATGGCTCTGAGGGTTTTTCTAGGGGTATCTTACTCTAAAAATGAGAGTAACAAAAGGGTTTATATGGGGGTTAACTAACCGGTGTAGCTAGTTAATATCACAAAACATATAAAGGCTTTTTGGGTGTAATCCTAGAATTTTACCAAGTTAGAAAAGTCACTCCAATTATATCGATAATACTCATTATGGTGGTCTCGAGTAGTATACAAGCCAAGTTCTAAAGTTTACAAGTCACCAGCACACTAAAGTTTTTGATTTTAGGCAAAAAATAATGTTATGTGTGCGGCTATGTAATTTAGACTTAAACAAAAACATGCTAAATTTTTTTTTAAAATTATGATATATTAAGCGCATTTTGAGCATATTTTGAAAAAGTTTGGACAAGTAAGTGTTCTAATTCTCCACCCCCCCCTCCCATTTAAGTTAAACAACGTCCTCGTTGTTTGTTTTAAAGGATTAAAAACTGGAAAATAAAAGAATTAGAACAGAAAAACTTCTCTGATATTTGCTCAGAATGATCCTCCATTATGCGTTTGCGAGCAAAGATCAACTTTCTTGTGGATTAGAACGTTAAAGCTTCATGAATGAGGTATCCACAAAAGTTGCAGGAATCTATAATACCACCTAGACTTTTACACACCTGAGTTAAGAAGGTTCATCTTGTATAATACATTAGTAGTTAGTGAAAATAAAACCTAAAAAATAAAATTAAAAATCATCAGGTCAGTCGATACGCCGCAACCTATGGAATAAGATGCGCCGTATCGAGCCTGAAATTAATACGAATCAGAATAAAAGATGCGTCGTATCGTTAAACAGGGATGCGCCGCATTAAATAAACTGACAGAATGTTTTAAAGAAAAATAAAAGTGCAGAAAAATAAAATGAGATATGACCAGTGTAGATGATACGCCGCATTCCATAGTGGAGATGCGCCGCATCTTCTGCAGGTCTGACAGACTCGACAGAAAACAGAAAAACAGATAAAAATTTCCGGGTTGTCTCCCGGTCAGCACTTGTCTTTATTCCAGAGTCTTTAAGTTAGACTCACGTTCAGCTCCTATTTTATTCTTGCAACGTGCCATCCTTCTTCCTTCATACGAAAGATGTTACCATAAACCTCCGCAACGTTCTCTTCGGATCAATCCTATTTAATATACTCATTTACTTTCGTTGCGATGTATTCTTCATGTGGTCCCAAAGAGTATTTGACGACTTCAAATTTTTCAGAAATTATCATTGGCGGCTCATTATACGGGATTCCAAGTAGTCGACATTTTCTCTTGATGAAGTCTTCCTCATCTTTATCAACAAATCTAGAATAATTATCTGTGCATAAATAGTCATCAAGTTCTTCAATTAATTTTCTTTGTGTATCATCGTTATCATCATAGGGATAATAGTTTGCTAAATTAATTGATTGATAATAATCTTGGATCTCATCCCACTTCCTCTTCAATTCCCATTGTAGTCGTCGATTAAGCCTTGTGTATTCATCAAACTCTCTATGCACCCATTCCCAGAAAGTAGTGTTTGACGCTCCCTTTACATTCTTTAAATATTCGATCCTCCCCTTTTCTTGCAAAGCTTCTGCTCTACGTGGGGTGTCTTCAACTTTGTCATACCAATCATAGTTTTCAAAATAAACGTCATTGCCAACTCTTTTCATTCCAATTATGCTTCCCCCATTACAGGTTTCATCATTCTTCCAGTCACAAGTTGGCCATTCTCTACTTCCATCCTTGAAGCGGAAGGGCTCACAGGTGTGGGTGATATGCCCATATTGCCATGGTCTTTCCTGAACCCATGGTACTTGATCATTCCATTCATAGTACCAGGTGTTTTTAAATTCTTCATAAGTTTTGAATCCTGGAAGATCTCCTGTGAGCACATCATCATCGATTTGAAGAAGGTAGTTAAATTCTTTGAATTGTTTGCACAAGGTTGTTTCGTAATGAAACAAATCATCACTAATGCTAAATAGTTCCATGATTTCTTCTTCAACAGTGGATTCATTACATGACGAATCGTTGTCCGTTTCAACTTCTTCATCTTCCCCTCTCATCCAATATACCCATAGTACATTCATAGTAGCTTGATCCATGGTTCTATGGTTGTTGACTAGCTAACCAATCCGAAAAATCAACATCGTTTGGATCGAAATTAATGTCAAAGCTAGTACTACCAATCATTTTCTTCTTTATTTCCATGAACTCATTGAATTGCTCTTTAAAACTTCGTGTAAGCCACGAAGTCACTATACGTTTAACTTCGTTCATGGGTGCAAATTCTGGATCTCCATATTTAAGCTCAAGCCATTCTTCTAAAGAGATATCCATCAAGCTTGTTAACTTCTTATGAAACAGAACCTCAGATTCAGCATAAATCCTTTCATCATCCAGGTTGCTTTTGTCCAACCCCCAGTATTGTTCGGAATAAGGCATATAAGAAGGTTGCTTGGGTTGTACGTCACAGCTTTGGTTGCTTGATCTGGTTATTGCTTTAGTCGAGCTCATGTATTCGATTTGAAATCTCCCATCTTTTTCTTCGATGGTAGTCCAAACCAGCCCCTTGGATTCAATGATTGGCCATGAAAGGAGTATTTCTTCTTCTGTGTAGCTTATTAGTGAGTTGTAAGTGAACAGATCATTCCCCATCCAGCTCAAACGTTTGAATTCCATAAATGTCGTTTCAAGAGGAGTTTCCCAGGAAAATAAATCAGTATCGATGGCGAGTATATTGAAGTCGACATCGCCACAATGCTCAAGTGTGCAATCGGGCACGGGGGTTAGAGATCTGGACTCGAGCATAAGGTCGATTGTAGGCAGGTCGAGAGCAATAGCACTGAAGTCATCAAGTGAATCTGAAAGTAGTGGTTCTTTCTTCAATTCTGGGCTTTTAGTATCGCATATTGCTCAGAACTTGCTCAAGTTAACTTCATAATTGTCACACTCGTCATCACTTTCCAAAGTCATTAGGTTCACGGGTCCGGACTTTTCACACTGCATGCTTACATCCTCCTCCATAGCAAGACATTCGTCATTTGTTACACCTTCCATAGTAGCACCTGTTATCACAGGTAAAATTGTCAGTAAGATTTGTTCGCTGGAATAGGAATTAATGTATTAGAAAACGGAATATGAAAAATAAAAGTTGTTGATATCTGCAGACGATGCGCCATATCCTTGAAAAAGGATACGCCGTATCTTATTACGTTAAAATTAAATCAGACTTTTATTTTTGAAAATCGATACGCCGCTTTTAAATTAGAATGCGCCGTACCTGTCAGTTATCAAAAATCAATTATATTTATAAAAATTAAATGCGCCGTATTAGCAGAAGCTAATGCGCCGTATTTTCGTTACAATTCAAAATACAAGATTTTTGATTTAGTAGATGCGCCATATCGATAAAATCGATGTGTCGCTTCTGTTTAATAATTCGGAAACTGTTTTTAATTTTAAATATTAAATACGCCGTATCTGTTAAAACAAATGCGTCGTATGGCGTTAGGGTTTCGAAAAATTCTTTATTAAAAACAGAATACGCCGTATCTTGGGGAAAGATACGTCGCACTCGAGTTATTAAACGCGTTCTATTTTATAAAATTAAAACGCAATACACCGCATCCGATAAACAGATGCGCCGTATCGTTTGTATCTGCACAGTACAACGTCAGTAGGTACTAAGAAAGAAAATAAAATAAAATAAAAAGAAAATTACAGAAAATTATACACACAAAAACAGTAAATATGCAAATTATACAATGAATGCAAATTATCTAATATACAACAAGTTAGGGGTTAGTGTCCAAAAACAAAAAAAAACTAATTAAAATACTAATCAATTTAACAGATAATAACAATTCACTCCCCGGCAGCGGCGCCAAAAACTTGATGGTCGTGATGTGTCGTTGCGGTTTAGCAGTTTAATGCCTACTCAAGTTTTACATTTATATTTATCCGACTTATCAATAACACACACACTTAACGAGCAGTGTACCCGGTCAGTTTGCATATAATGGTAAGTAGAGTGTCGATCACTAAGAGTGGAACGTATTATCTAATTATCCTAATCAGTATTTTAATATCTAAGTTAGCTTTACAGTCTAATCTAATGATAGGGGGTTCAGCCTGAGAGACTGTCACGGTTTGGTTATCTAATTAAACAGTAAATACTAATGAGAACAAATCAGCGAATAGCATACACGTACACAGATAGATAGTAGAGACAATAAGAAGGCCTGTCCTGATAATTAAAATAGCTTGTCACTTGTTTTATTGCTAGTTTTATATGAAGTGTATAAAATTAATCCGTACTCGTTGGCTCTTATATCGGCGAGTAAACCCTTAATGATTACTTATGAATATCCTACTCATCCAAAGACATCAGAGTGAGTAGGCGAGGAAGGAGTATGGCGGCTCAGCAGTGCTCAGCTAGACACAGAGGTAATCAATGCACTAATATAAGGAAACCAAAAACATCAACATATAAACTTTAATCGATGGGAAAGCAATTTTAAGGCAGGCACTTGATTATTGTGTACTCACAAACTACCGGCCATCAATCCTGATGGATTCAAAGCTTACTATTACAGTAAAACAAAACTACTTAATGAATTAAATACATGTAGGACCTTCGTACAGCTCTAAGATCTTCGTTTGTGGTGTGTCTTGTGTTGCTTGTTCGTCTGAATTCGTCTCCTTAGGGTTATGGTGCACAAAAATTCGTCTAGGTCTTGGGGTATTTATAGTTTCTGTTTGAGGGTTCGATGCGGTGCATGTAATGATGAGATGCGGCGCATTGACTTAACTTCGCGTGGGGTCCAAGCTTATTATATTCTGGAATATTCGTACACCGCCTTTAGATGCGGCGTAACTTGAATCTTTATGCGGCGCATGTCCTTCAGTTGTCTTGGATTGTTTCTGGTGAAGTCTTGATAGTGATGCACTGTATGTTAATTGTGTGGTGCGGCGTATCTGGAGTAGAACGAGCTTGATCTTCTTCTTTGACCAGAGTTTCATATGCGGCGCATGGTAGAATCCCATGCGGCGCATTCTTCAAAGTCAGGCAATGGTCTTCGAATTCATCTAATTATGATATTGCGGCGTATCTGTTGAGTGAGATACGGCGCATCTTCTGGGTTTCAGTAGACATTTGACATCTTGTTCGTTTTGCTCCGTAATTAGTCCAAAATCGCCAAGTTTCACCTTTTACCTGTTTTTACCTGAGAATCACTAAAGTAAACATTAAAGCACCGATTCTCATACATAATAAGGTAAAACAAGTTAAATAAATAGGATAAATGATGCTAATAAAATGTACTTATTTGAGTTCATCAACTGCGATATAATGTCGGATCAAAAACCAGAGCACTATCTGCTCCCAACTTGGATTCATTATCAACAGGAGTTCAACATGGACTACAACCCACGATATGAGCACGCTCGATAATCTCATAAGCATACTTCCGCTGGGACAAAAACATCCCAGCAGAAGAGCGAGTCAAAGAAACACCAAGAAAATAATTAAGTGTCAAATATCGGTCATAGAAAAACTCCGTATGAAGAGATAAATTAATCTGCTGTAAAAAAAGTTGTAGATGAAGCAGTCAAAAAAATTAAAAAAAATAATAATTTAGTTTGTCAACATGTAATTTGACATGTACAAGAAAGGTGATGTTGTGAACAGTAAGTAATTTTTCACTGATGAATAAAGTGGGTGGAGGATGAGAACAGTAATTATTGTTTATAAAAGATCGAACAAGCTTGTTAAAAATGAGTGTCGACAGAAAAAGGGAGGACAGGGATGAATAATCCATTGATTACAATGTAAATAACACTATAGAAGGGCTAGGCCTCCTAATACAAACAGTAGGCCTAGATTAATAATAAGGGTCTGTTTGGTTCGTAGATGGGTTTAGGATTTGATTTGGATTTGGATTAGAATTTGGATTTAATGTAGGGTTAAGGAGAGAGAAAATTAATTATTATTTTAAATAAGTATATATGTTAATGTTTATTTTATAATTAAATATATTATTTTAAATTATAACTATAGTATAAAACCCGTCTTTCGAATGAACAGTTCCACGCGATGAATAGTAACTTAACAGTTTTGGGTTTATTATTTGGTTTGTTACTTGGCAGGCCTGCTTTGAAGGATTCAGTCCACTTTTTATTATGGGAGGCCCAAAGCGAATTATGTGCGTATACTCAGGTCCAAGAGTAGTTGGCTCTCTCTCACACGCCTCTCACATATTTCCGGTTTGCCGGAGATAACACAAAAACGGGTCGGGCGATGTATAGTATTTGCTCTTAGTGGATGTACGGCGTCATTTGCAACCGTTGATTTAAGATTAAGATATGGGTGTGCATTTGGTTGGTGGGTATTTGTGGCTGTGTTTGAGCCACTTTTCCTTTGGTACGGTTATTTACTCTCCCAGCTACAACTTTTTTTGTTATATAGTTAAAATTTGTAATCTAGATCCTTCATTCGGATTAGGGTTTTCAAACGTGAGCCGTTTCTTTGTTCACCCAAATAATCATTCTTACTAGGTTTGGAAAATTTGATTTTATGTTTAGTTCACTTCTTCCGTCTTTAATTGCATGTTTACAGTATCTGATACTTGATTTATTGTGTTAGGGTTTTGCCATAGTACCTTTTTTTTATTGTGGTTTGGGCATGATTTTATGAGGTTAGGGTTTAGGATTATTGGATTGCTTCATTGTGGTTATGTTTGTTTTATGATTTTATTATCTTACGTTATCAGCGTTATGTATATGTCAAGTTATCAGTCATGTTTGCACTTTCATGTTAGGCGATTAGATGTGAAATGAGTTATAATCACCTTTTTTTTTAAATGCCTTGGAGTCATTTTATGGTCTTACCTTATCAGTGTTATGTATATGTCAAGCTATGAGTGATGTTTGCACTTTGATGTTAGCCGATTCGGTGCAAAAGGCGAAAAGTGTACCGCTTTTCGGGGATCATTTAAGCCCGAAATCGTATTTATTTGATCATATATTGCCCTAAATCGTTCTTTTTGGCATTTTAGGTACTTTGGAGAGAAATTCTGGAAAATGAAGCATTTTGGACATTTTTTGAACATTAAAGTGAAGAATTCGACAATGTGCTAAAATCTGCTGGAATAGTACTCCAAACGGCGTCAAGCCTTGATAGGCCAGAATGCATTTTGGGAGATTAAAGGGGGACGGCGTCAAGAAGGCCATCAAGAAACCCTAATCACAGCGAGGTGACGGCGTCAAGGCTATAACGTGACGCCGTCAGATCTGATTTTCTATATATATTATCATAATTTTTAGTCATTAGTGTGGAACTTTTTAGAGAGAAACCCTAGACGATTTTTGCAGCTTTTTTAAGGGTTTTATACCCTTGGATCTCTCATGTTACATTGAAGATAAGTAATCAATTAATCATTCAATATGTCTATGTGTTGTTTGATTCTATCTTACGCTTGTCTTTTATTTAACATGCTAGGCTAGGTTTTCTTTGTGTTTGCTTAGATCTAATAAAACCTAACTATTGATTATTGATTGAATGGTGTATTATTGATTGTATTGGATGAATGTTTATCGATGTTAGGCTTAAGAAAACTGGCAGACTTCCAATTGGTAACATGCTTGAACGTCTTAAGAAACATGAACCAAGGTGTACTAAGGTTAATTGATTGTATTTAATGCATGAGCGAATTCTAGTGATCCCATGTTAGGAGCTTCTTAGCCGGCTTGACATAGGAGTGAAGTGGGAGCTTATAGAGTTGGGGAAGTCCGTACACACCCCCACGACCGTTATTAAGGAATACAATCCGTCATCCACGCAATTAATACACACTAATCAATCGGTAAAAGATAGTTAGGGAGTAAGGAAATCTAAGTAAACACACTTCTCTCAATATAGTTTTCACAACCATTTATTTTCTTGTTATTTTATTTTATTTGCAATTGTAGTTATTTGGGTTAGTTGACTAGCAACTAATTCCGCCCACTCCTTCAAACCTGAGATTTTTACTTGCTTTCCAAAAAATAATAAAATACAAAAAGAATCTTCCCTCACCCCTAGACCTATTAGAGTAGCTTTTCAATCCTAACGACACTATTCCCGCAGAGAACACTACACTATACTACATCGGTCAGGTACACTGCCTGGTGGGGATTGTAAGTTTCTCAAGATCCCTTGAGAAGTAAAACCCTAGTGCGTGGTCGCAATCCCGCGCATCAAAGTTTTTGGCGCCGCTGCCGGGGAATAGTTATTGTTTAGGTTGAAAATTTTATTTTATTAGGTCTACTCACTAGATTCCTTTCTAGTGAAATTTTTATTTTAATTTTCTAGGTTTTTCTTTAGTCTATCTTATTTCTTCATGTCTTTGTTCGTAACCATTATCATCCGACATCATGGAAGGTGGTAATATCCTTGATCCCAACAACCCACCACCACAACAACCACCCCAATAAAACCAACCTCCTAGAGCCCGTACTTTAGGAGAGTATTCCCGACCTAGCCACCAAGGCTATCGAAACACCATTGAGCTCACCCAAGGAGTCAATGTGTCTCCCTTGCGATCCGACACCATCCGGTTGGTGCAAAGCGGATGCGCTTTCCATGGACTTCGTTGAGAAGATCCTAATCAACACCTCAAGGACTTTCTTAAGATCGTAGATTCCATAGACCTTGATGTTGAAACTCGAGAGACGACCCGATTACGTTTCTTCCAATTCTCTCTGCGAGACCATGCTAGTCAGTGGCTAGAGCGTCTACCCGCAGGATCCATCACCTCTTGGGATGATCTCACAACTCGTTTCCTTGCTAAATTTTTCCCACCGGGAAGGACTGCAAAGCTAAGGAATGATATCTTGATGTTCCAACAACGTCAAGGCGAAACCCTCTACGAGGCATGGACTCGATTCAAGGACTTACTCCAAAAAGTCCCTCACCATGGCATAGACCTTTGGCTCCAAGTCCAAATCTTCTACGACCATCTCAATCTCCCCACAAGGCAAACCATTGACTAAGCGGCCGGTGGTAAGCTACGTGATGGAAGTGCGGAACAATCATGGGATCTCCTAGAAGATCTTGCTCTTTATGACAACGAAAGTTGGAATGATCCCCGTGATTTGAATAAAACGGTCAAGGCAATATCTTTGCCTTCGAACAATTCAAGCACTTCCGACCGTAGGATCATAGAACTTGAAGACCAAGTCAAGTTTCTTATAAAATCCTACGAGGCTCCTAAACCTTCAAGCCAAGTGAACAAAATCACTTCTTCGTGCGAATTATGTAGCGGTCCCCACGACACTCGTGATTGCATGGAACTCCCCGAACAAGCTTTTGCGGACTACGCATCCTCGCGTACCGATGGAGCGGGAGACAAGTGGTACACTTTCAAACCCGAGCCAAACCCTTATGGTGACTCCTACAACCCCTCATGGAGAAACCACCCAAACCTTAGGTGGAAGCAAAACCAAAACACGCCCCAACCCAATTCTTCCAACCCACCTAATTGTTTCCAACAAAGCGGTTCATCCTTAAACCGCACTTTCAATAACAATCCTTCCAACAACTATGGTAGTACCAATAATTTTGAAGGATTGATGTCCAATTTTATGGCATCTCAAGAAGCTCGTCTAGCAAAGTTTGAAGCCGATTTCAAACAAAAGCAAAGCGAGGTGACCAATAAAATTGGCACTTTGTTGAAAGTTCTCAATGACCGAGATATAGGAGCACTCCCTAGCAACACGGTCAAGAACCCGAAACTAAACGTTAACGCCATTTCGTCGGTTTCGTCTCTGATGAGTGTGTAAATACTCATCATTTTTACCTAATCTGAACTGCCAAAAACATCCAAAAACACCCAATAATGCATCAAAATAGTGAAAATATTCCAAAAGTGTGTTTTATATGTTCTAGATGCAAAATGTTTGAAAACAAATAAAAAACGAACAAAGTTTGCACAATTGGCAGTTTCAGTCCCTCAACTTTCACAAATTGTCAAATCTAGTCCCTGGTTATTTCAAAACATGCAAAATATCATAAAAGGTCCTTGGGGATTCATAAGTTGTCAAAACAAATCCTTTGAATATCAAAAATTACAAATTTACAACTTTGGTCCCCCAAGTTTGAAAAATGTCAAAAATAGTCCTTGGTGATTTAAAAAAGTGAAAATAATGAAAATTAAACCTTGTACTATTCATAAATGACACATTTGGTCCTTGTGGTAAAATTTTGGAAAATTACAAGTTTGGTCCCTGAAGTTTCACAAATTAGCAGAAATGGTCCCTGGATATTCAAAAATGGGAAAAAGGCAATTATAGTCCTTTGGTTATTCAAATATGGCAAGATTAGTCCTTTGGAATACTTTAGAAACTTGTCAAATCCAACCCCTCAAAATTCCAGAAATTACATAATTGGTCCTTGTGAAATCTACAAACCAAACGGATCCCATTTTTACATAAACCCAAAAATCCAAAAACCCAAAATCTAATCCAACCCAAAAAACAAACACAAATATAAACCCAACACCCCCTTGGCCCATTACCCTTTCCCTGGCCCAACACCATCACCAGGCCCATTTCCCTTTTATAACTGATTCAAACTCACCCCGTTCACACCTTCCCTCCTCCCCCTCCACTTGCCTGCAAAACCATCACCTCCACCTCCCCCACCATCTCAGTCACATCCACCGCCCAAATCCACTTCACCTAACCCACTACCCCCACAATTAATGCCACCACCCCCCAGTTGCATCCTCACAGAGAAATGGTTATAAAACCATGTTGGGGCCAGGATCATTCACAGACCATCCAATGGTCCCAATTGAAGTGGGAAAGCACAAGGAAGCTCCTAGGAACCCTAATTTCAAGCTATAAATAGAAGAGGAGCAGAAGAGAAGAACAAGTAGTCATTGAGTAGAAAATTAGAGTCGAATTTATGTAATCTTAATTTTTAGTTGTTAAGTTTAAATTTCAAAGCTTGTACTCTGTTTCTTAAATGTAATTTGATCTTTTGGAAATCAAAATTCTCAAGTATTTTAGTTAAATCTCTGTTTTGCATTTTCAATTTCAAATTCTGTTTTAGCTTTAATGGTGATCTAAGCTTGAAGTTACTGTATCATAAGCTCACTTAGGACTTAAATAGATTTAAGAAAACATAAAAAGGTAAAAAATTCAGAAAACAAATCAATCACAGGGTACCTTTGCATTGACTATGGAAAGCTTTGGAAGTTGCCTACAATGGAGGGGCAAGATGGACTTTACCAGCTTATTCTCTGAATAAGCTGGAGCTTGTTGAGCATAAAGAAACTCTAGTTAAGCTAGAGCTAAGGTTTTCTACTTTAAAGTTTCAAAAATTTCAAGTTTTAGTGTAATTTCCATTTTACTGTACTAGTGCTTATTTCTGCTTAATCTCTGTGTTTTTGTGCTTATTTAGTGTTGATTAGTAATATTATAGCTTAAAATCTTAGGTTTGTTAAGTGATTTTCATTGTTGCTCAAAATCCCATTTTCACTGTCAAAATAGTAATCAATAGCATCTTGTGAATTCGTGATTCTCATTGTTGTTTATGTGCTTAATTTGGATCATTCAATCATATTAAGGTGTTGGAAATCAGTTTCTTAATCCAAATCAATAACTTGTTTTGCAAATCAAAAATTGGTTCAGTGAGAAAGGTGTTTGGTTTTACTGTCATAAGTGTGATCCAGTGTGCTTGTGTCCTTGTTCTTGCTTGGTTCATGTCACTTAGGGCCATAATATCTCAGAACAACCATAAAAACCAGTGGTCTTATGTTAAAAAGTCAATTTGCCTTTTGATCTCAATTATCTTGTAATCTGTCAAAGTTTTTTGGTCCAAAATCATAAAATCAGTTCAATAGTTGTTAGGGTTACTTAATCTCATGCTCTTGTAGTCTAATACATCATAATCAGTAGGAAAATCAAGATCAAAGTTCATAAAAGTCAACTTAGGTGTTCATTAGAAAAGTCAAAATTTTCAAGTCTGTCAAACTTGTGCAAATCTCCCAGATCTTGCACAAGGTTCAAAACAGTTTGGAAATCCAAACCAATTGTTGATTTGTGTAGTCTTGTTGGTTGTTTTCATTTTCCAAAAAGAAAATCTGGGTTTGGATTTCATTTGCTTATAAAAAAGCAGTGTTGAAATTGCCTGTTTGGTCTTTTACCTCCCCTGTGCACAGGTTTTTAGCAATTTTCACAAGCTTGCACAAAGCTTATTAGTGGGACCCAGTGCATGATTCTTGGCTTTTTGGAAAGCCAAGCATCCCATCTTGATAGTTCAGGGCTTATTTTTCATTTTGTAGCTTATTTAATAGGTCTGCTAGTGGCTTTTAGATTGTACCATTTGACTGTTGTGATTTGGTCAGTGTATACTGAGTACTTTTGCCATATTTCATAAGCTTCTCACAAGCTCATTAATAATCCATAAGCTCTGATTATTGGCTTATTGGAGAGCTTACCTGGCCCACTTTTCAAATCAAGTTTCATTTTAGACCATAGATCACCCCTGTGGGCCCCACATAGTCATGCAGTTTGTCCCATTTTGAGTACTCTTGATTAATCTGTGGAAATTTGAGATTGCTTATTTGTGCTTATTTGCTTATTCAGTCATGGATTGTTGTTTATTCAAGTTCATTTAGGCTCACTTAGGTTGTTTATAACTTATTTCATCATTTGTGTTCACTGTGTGGTTCATTTCAAGCTTTTGCATAGCTAGTTTGACCAAAGTCAAACTGCTAATCCATTTAGCATCCCAAAGTGCTTATTTTTGAGAACCAAAACTTTTGTTTTTACAAAAGTTACTTATTTTCATCATACAAACTTCTGTCAAAAAGAAAATTCCAAAAATCATCACTTTTTAAGAAAAGTGATAGTTTCTATTTAATATAATTTAGATTTTTATTTTTCTTTTTAAATTTTAATTAAGTACTTATCTGTTTTTATATTTTTCTTAATTTCCTGTAATCTTAAAGTATTTGTATAAATTTTATTAGAATTTTCCCTGTTCATTTAGTATTAATTAGAATTAAAAACAATTTAATTAATAATTAGTTTATATTAGTAATTAAATAGTTTTAATAAAATTTTGTTAAACAGTAGTATAATTTTATATTTTTCCTAAGTTCTAAATAATATTTAGCACTTCTGGTAATTTTCCCATAATTTCTACTGTTCATTTGGTAATTTTTAGATTTAATTTTAATTAAAACAGTTTAATTAGAAAAACCAAAAAGAAAATAGTTTTAGTGTTTAAAACTAATCTCAGATCTATTTTTATAATGTTTCTAGTTTTTATACATTATTTAGAATCTGTAAAAATTGGATTTTTAATTTTCTCTTTTCATTTTCTATTTTTCTTATTTAATCTAGTTTAATTAACCTTTATATAATAGTTTAGTAATTAATTAATAAAAGATCCACAAAAAGACAAAAATAGTTATTTTTAATTTTTATATTTCTTTTAAGTTATTTTAGATTTTTAGAAAATATTTTTGTAATTTTCTAAGTTAAATTTGTAACAGAAATCTTTTTAGAATTAGTTTAAATAGACTTTAATTAAATTAAAATAGTTTTAATTAAATAATTAATATTAAATTAATATAATATTAGTAAAATATTTTCTTCTTAGATTTTAATTTTCTTTTAAGTTTAAAAGTTTTAAAATTTTCATTTTACACCCTTGTAGTTTAGAACTTGTCATATTTAGTCCTTGTACTATTTTCAGTTACGTTTTTAATACTTTTTGTTACATATTTGTTATATCTGATTGTTGTGCATCTTAATACTATTTCCAAATACCATTCCAAGCAATCATTAGTGTAAAATCAAATCAAAATCCATTTCGGGTTACTATTCCTGATCACTTATTCCAAAACGTTTTTCCAAATACAATTTCAATCTCGTCGGGATATAACGACCCGGGAATAGACTGTGCTCACACCGGATCATTAATTGATCACTCTCTCCCTCATTTGACTTAGTTGACCACACCTGGTTGACTGGTTAGTTTGGGAGGAGTCAGTCTCCTAGTTCTTGTCCACAATATTATTCGGTCAATTCCATGAGCACGTGTTTCAAACAAACCCAAATCCCTCAAAAAGACCATGAGAATAAGGTATCCAACACTAAATTGGTCAATAACATAGTTGAAACACCTCCCACTCAAAACCTTGACGAAGAATTCAAGGAGCTCCACCTTGAACGTCCGGTTATTGATGTGTTAGAGCGAGCCCCCTACTATAATGCCCTCTTTGAAAAATATGAAAAGAAGCTCAAGTTAGGTGACAAAGGGACCGCCTTCGTTCGAAACAAGCTACCTAAGAAATTAGACGACCCGGGCTTATTTGTCCTACCATGCAAGATCGGTAATTCGGAGGCTTATGACACATTAGCCTATCTTGGCTCAAGCCTTAACTTACTTCCACTACCTCTTGTCACAATTCTCCATTTCAGGCCAATTTTCCTTATTCCCAACATTTCCTATTCATTGAATTTCAATTCAACATTTCACGTAAACAGGGTTTACGGGTATCCATTTGACGAAACCGGGTAGGTTAAGTCACATTGTCAACCATCGTACATTTTCTAGACTAGGGTTAGTCTACATTGCATCACGACATCATTTGCATTCTATTCCACTCGTAGATATATATTTTCAAGTTACCATTATTTATTTATTTGTATATAAATAATAAGACAAGTTATTAGTTTTTAACCTAATGTACCAAACAAATTCCACTAGAGCACTAATATATTTTTATATTAGTTATTTTTCCACTAAGGTTATAAAACTATATATTATTTATTTTTGGTGGTTAACCAAATAATAAACCTTTACTTGAACTATATACAACAAGAATTGTACCAACAAAGCAATACCTATCAAAATACCCAATGTTTATGAAAATTATATTTTTATAATTTTTACAACCTTATTATATCCCGTATTGACCCGTTATATTTTATTTTTAATTAACCCGGTACCCGAAAACGCTAAACCGCTCAAACTATACACTAAACGGTACCCCGTAAAAATTATATTGCACAAAAGATGACACCACAACCACCTCATGTTGAGGTGGCTGGCTCTAAATGTCCTAGAGACACTTGTTCTCTTCCTAATTCACACATAAAATCCCTAAATTCCACCTAAACTACACATACATGCAAGGTGTTATTTATTTTAGATAAAAAAAAAATATTTCTCTAGTTCCTTGCTCTCCCTAGCTCGTTCCAACCTCAAGACCAAGAAGGACCAAGAATTTTTCAAGTATTAAATATTTTACAAGTATTAGATCACATCCATTACAAGGTTTTGTAATATAAACCTATGGATTGTTAGGTTTTTCTACCCAAAAAGTTATAAGGTTTTCAAGTAAGTGAACCACTAATTTTTCTATAAATTCTACCATGAATTCCTTGCAAGGTTTATGTACTTTTGTCATTTTTGAACTTGCATATTGAAGTCTATACCACAAAAACCTAAATTTCTATCATTTTATGTGTAAAATGAATTCCTTATGAAACCTTGGTGAAATGATTGAAATGGTGATGTTAGGGAACCCATGACACCCTAAGAAGGTGTATGGTAGATTAAGGGATGAGTTGATGTTGTTAGTAGTGGTTTTGGACATGTACAAACTAAGTTATATCATTTTTGGAAACATATGTTAACCTTCTGTCCCTATTTTAAATATTGGGTAAGCTCAGTGAGTTTTGGTTAATTTTGGACCCAAGAACTAGAAAATACATTCTTAGATGAAACTATGGCCTTTTGAACCGCTAAAAACGGACCTATAACGAAGAAATTATGCCAAAAACAAGTTGCTACTAGACTTGAACATTTTCCGGAAAATTCATTGCTGATGTACGAATTTACTTGGTCAAAAACGAGCCTTAGACCTTTCCAAAACTTGCCAAACTATTGAAAATATGTTAGTATATCTTTTTACCTTTCCGGGGATATAAAGAACTTGAAAATCGGCCTTATAACGAATTAGTTATGATTTTTCGAAAGTTATTATTTTCACTAATAAACCACCAGCACTTACCCAGAAATTTTCTAAGTATACCTAGAAACACCCATGTTGAGAGCTATTTTCCCGTCAATTGACTCAGTTCTGGAGTTTTGGACCTCAAGGAACAAAAGTTAGAGCACCTGGCCTAGTTTTCAAATCAAAAAGCCGTTTGTCATTTGGACTTAAAATGAGTAATCTACAGCTATCCAAACATTCATAAAAACTGCCCAGAAATGGCAGCTTTAGCCTAAAAACACCATACTTCTCGACCATTTAGCATAAAATCTAGACACTTTGAGCAAAACTTCACTCCTGAACATTTTGAGGCTTGGTGCTAAGCTTTCCAAAAATACAAATTTTACTTCCTAACTCTCAATATTCACTGTTTTACAACTAGTTTTCCGAAGCCATTTTTAACCGTATTTCAAAAATTACCAAGTGTTATATTTTACGTCTAAAACCTATATTTCACTATTATTCACTATATAACTATTGTATAACATTATTAGACTATATGAACATGTAATATTCATTATGACCTTATACGAAGATATAAATTTATATTTTCGCCAACAATATATATTTTGAATACAAAACGAGTGGTATAGATTATAGTGCAAGTGCATACATGAACCCATTTCATAATCTAAAGTAGATTACATGCATTCATTTTAGGTTGCGGCTAGGAGTTGCGCCTCATTACTTCAGTTCATACATTCCATATTATGCCATTCCT